>OX016540.1:234458407-234572370 GCA_943590905.1 Sphaerophoria taeniata | reverse complement strand
AAGTTGTCCCTCAAAATTGTTCCCCACAACAAAATGTATCCGTTCTGTTCTTGTAGGAGTAATGATTTCGATGCCTTCATTTTCTAAGGATTTCAGTTCTTGTATTTATGTATCGAAAACTAATGAGTTTTCCAGAAGTCTTAATATCACTGCTGTTTACATATCCCAAATGAAAAATTAAATCTAGTTTTGATAAAATGAATTGAGGCAAAGTTGGAAGACTATAATATCCAGCAGATATTGATTTCGAATGTGAGCCCAAGGGGTTATTTATTCCAAAATCATCAAAATATATGAATAAAGGTATTATAATATCATTAGGAAAACGAGCTAGTTGGGATTTGAAAACGTCTCCGTTAGCAAAATTTGTTATAGTATTTTGTAATTTTAGTTTCTTTTCCATATTTTGTAAAGTTATCTAAGATCCCAGGTATTTGAAAAAAAAGTTTTTAATTGAAAGTGCAGGGGCATATAGTGACAATTAAATGTTTTTACATCCAAAACAGGATTTCCGTGTCGTACTTGTTCGGTTACTTGATGTGTGAAAGTTGAACAAATGGGCTGTTAAATAGGTTTTTTTCTTCTAATACTTTAGAAAATTTATATTCAGTTGAAATATCAATCTGTAAAAGGGTTTCGGCAAAATTCTAGAATACTTTTCATATATTTTTTCGAATCTAAGTTTTCTGAAATTACTTGAATGCAATCTGAGAGATAGGAAAATATATTCAACATACGATTTTGTATGATAAGAATTTCTTTTCGCGGCATCATCGGCTCAGAGTATAAAAATAAAGAAAAATCGAATGTTTTTTCTTTCAAACTAGTTATTTTCGAATTGATCTCAAAATCAGTGACATTTGGAACTGTTGAATCAGTATTTTTTCTTCATTATGAATACTTAAATCATTAAATCAAAATGCTGTTTGACTAGTCATTTTATCTATGGAATTTTTATTAGAATGCCCAGGATGCATGCGATTAATGTGAACTTTAAAAGTTTAAAAACTTGAAAATTGTTGTGCACAGGTATTCTGTTTACATTGTATTGTGCTATTTGAATTAAGTAAATGAACAATTTTGAAATGTTGTATTAAATTTTTCAAGTCTTTTATTTCTTGGTTGCAAATAAAGCAAGACAACATTTTTAATTCGATTGACGATCTTCTAAAAGTTTAATAGCGAACAAATACTTGGTATTTTACTGCAGTTTGCATGTGGAATTTCATAGAAATGTTGTTGAATAAAAAGCCAGGGTCCACTGCATCCTCTTGGATATTCAAGTGACAATACTTGAAACAGTTTAAAACAAATATCCAAGCTTGTCAAGAATGAATCGAATTTAAGAAGCGTGTTATCAAAATATAAATAGAACTCTTTGAGTGTATAAATGGTTAACCCAACAACTATTAATAATGGTTGCACTGTCAAACCTTTGTTGAATTATTTCTCCCGAAGATCTGATAAGGTTTTCTTGTAATCACTTATAGTCGTTAAGTGCACAATAAAGCTTTCGTTTGCATCCGGAATTGAAATTTTTCTGGAGAGTTTTTGATCCTTTGTCTGCAAACCGTGCCGTATTAGGGGGTATTAGGGGTATTTAGCTCAAAAAAACCGATCATAAATCAATTTTTAAAAATGAAGAATTGCGAAGTAATTTTTTTCTTGGGTATAGTTAATTACCCATGGAAGAATGTACCGTACTTCGTTTTAATGTTTATGTACCCACTTCACCACAGCTTCAGTTGGCAAATAACTAAGTTTAGAAGAACAGCAAATATAAAGTCAAAAGAGTCTGTGAAGAAAAATTTATGATTCAGGAATTCTAAACTATGTATTTTTTTTTTTTTAATTACTTGGATCTGCTATCCCCTTTGAATTAGATAAAATTTCCCTGGACTTTTTATCTTTGATTTGTAGGCAGTAATAGTTTTCGATTTTCCTTTTAAATTTTTCCCACTTGCTTAGAAGCAGATGTCCTTTGTTAGGATGGAGTAAGTCAAAATCAATATTTATCTAAACGAATCATAGTAAGTATATATACATTATAATAAAATGGCAACAAACATACTAGATCCTGAGCTTTTTTCGTTTGTGAAAAGAGGACAGTCAATTAAAAACTCAACGTTTGTTTGAGAAGTTTTCAAACTCCTTCTGTCTTAAGTCAAATGTGCGCTGCCATGTATCTTTAACACTGTCCCAATCAGAAGATTCTCTTGAGAGCGATAGTTTAAAGGCAAGTAATTTTGCTGTTTCAATTTTATCAAGACCAGAAGTTTTTGCAATCGAATCTTTTGGTTGCTATTCTCTTCCAAGTTGTCAGGTAATGGACTCAATAGTCGCGAACGCTTTGCTTTCTGATTCACATACCTGTCCCAAAGTTTTCCACCAGGGTTTTTTTTTTGTCCCACATGGGCTAAAATAAAATTCCTACAATTTGGAAGAACAAAGTTTTAATACATAAGCTAACTTTGTTAAAAGCAAACTACATATATTTACCTTATATTTACCTTTATTTATTTCGCTGGAAAAAGCTCTAGAATCTCTTCAATGATTGGAGGAAAATCTTTCGGCGTTAATTTTTTGTTATGAAAAAAAATATCTTCTAAAATGATATTTATAACATCGGCCCGAAATGAGTCTATTAGGTGATTATTGTCCTTGTAAAATTGCTTTGCCCTTTAAGCTGTCTTCGAGAAGATGTTCAAGTTTCTAAAATAAAATAGGACAAAAAAATTAGAATACATTCAAAACGTTTGAAATATTAGTTTTTACATTCGATAATTGAGAATTCAAATATGAGCTCGTTGATGGCGTTGGTGTGGGACAACCGATGGGTTGTGTTTTTAACCAGGAAACCACTTTATTGGCAATCGAATCCGACAAACTTTCATCGGCAATCCCAAACTGCAAGAAAGGAATATTATAGTTCTTATTAAATAACACTTTTTTTTTAAATTCAAGAAGGATTCATTATTACCTCAGTTTTCCTCCAGCTAAACAATTTCTCTCTGAAAGTTGCACGTAGGCCAATGGGTGGTATTGCTTCTTTAATGTCTTCTTTCGACAAATACTGCAAGCTTTCATAGGTTATGGACGCCCCTGAGAAAAAGAAATGCATGAAGCCGTTTGTTATAATTATATAATCAATAGATAAAAGATCTAAACTTTTGTAGCCCACTACACAACCAGATACCCTGCTACCCCACTACTTTATTACCCAGTTACCCCCGCTACCCTTTATCCCACTACACACTACCGGCTACCCGCTATTTCTACGTGCCCCGTTACCTGTTATCCCGCTTCCCTCTTACCCCCGTTATCAATGAACAAAATGGTTAATCCAGGGATAATGTATACTTTTCTACTTTATTGAGTCCTCATAAAAACTCCAATTACAAAAATTTAAATTTATTATTTATTTATTTATTTATTTATTTATTCAAATAATTTACAATATAAATTTCCAAATTATTTTTATAAAAGGCATTAGGGCAACAAAGGCCATAACAATGCCGTCTTTTAAGTGTATGTATATGTATAATAAAGATTAAGATATTAAACAAATAATTAACAAGGGATTTAGAACAACTGTAGATACAATTATATTAAACTTCATCAAATTTGCTATGAGCATTTAAAGCAATTTTTATTCTTTGAATTGTTTTATGGTCGGCTGGATTAAGGATGTTAGAAAGTTCTTCGGTTATATGGTTGATTTCAAGCGATGGATTGACTTGGCGGGATAGAGGACATTCTACAAAAATGTGATAAACTGAGAGTGTCTCTTGGCAGTGTCCACATAGTTCTGGAAGTTCATTGTTATATAGATGTTTGGAGGTAAAAATTGTTTTTCCAAGTCTTATTCGCAATATCCTTTACAATCTTCTCGTGAAAGCTGTGTATTGTATGAAACACGAATGTGATTGGGGTTAAGTGTTCGAAGGAATGTATTGCAGTGATTCCAACTTCCTATAATCTCGTTGTTAAGCTGATTCAAAAAAGTTTGAAGAGTCAATTGGAACAGATTTGACGATTCGATAATCAGTGGATATTTTATGGCGTTTTTAGCTGCATCATCTGCAATCTCATTCCCTGTGATTCCGCTATGACCTGGCGACCATGCTAGTATGATGTTTTCTGTTAGTGTGCGTCTCAATTGTTTCAGTGTAGGACATCGGTTGATCTCATTTTAAAGGCCTTTTAAGATACCCAAGTTATCTGTTATGATAAGACTTCGCCCAAGGTAAGTGTTCGCAATGCGAATGGCTTTAGCTATTGCTACTAGCTCTGCGATGTAGCTACCAGCTTCGTTTGGCAACATTTCTTGCCATTCGATGGAGAATTGTGGATTTTGTGCCCACTTGACTACAGCATAAGACGAGTTTTGATCTTTGTGTGATCCATCTGTGTAAAAAATGTGGTCAGGATTGACGTTTTCAATCATTTCTTGGTGTAGCTTTTGGAATACTTCGTCTGGGGTATCATTCTTCTTAAACTCGGCTAGGTTAATATTTATTTTTAGGCAATTTCTTTTCCAGGGAGGTGAACTTTCTGTTGTCGAAACTGGATTAGACATCGAAGTTGAAGGCTGAGTACTTTAATAAGTGCGGATGTAGAGGTTTTGCATTTCTTGGTTTTTGAACACATAATTTCTTTGGCAGCGTGGTAGAGGGCATGTGAAGGGTCGACGACGATCTTGCTCGCTAAGGTAATGGCTCTTCTTTTTGCGAAATTTTGAAAGGAGTGATATCCAGTTTCAAGTCTAAGAGCCTCGATTTTTGTTGATTTAAGAGCTCCTGAAGCTGTACGAAAGCAATTATTAATCGCAGTGTCGATGTCATTACAGTTTTTGATTGTTGTCCACATATACGTCGTAAGACCATGTTGTAAGGTTCCCTCAACAAGAGTTTTTGCAATTCTTAAGGCTGTTTCAAGATGAGGTCCTTTTTTCTTGGAGCATATCATTTTAAGGATATTATTCCGCTTTTTCAATTGCATGACCAAGTTCTTCACCTGGATATTCCATTTCAAATTCGAACTGAATGTAATACCTAGTATTTTTAATTCTTTTAAGACCTGGATTTCGGTACCTCGAATATTTTAAAGGGGGTGGATGACAGTTTCTTTTCCTGCATAAGTGAAGTAAGTCTACTTTTGACTGTGGAACTATTGCACCTGTGCGTTGGGACCATCTTTGAATAACCATATCTGCGGATAAATTAAACTAATAGATTAAACTAAAAGTCCAGATAGGTAAAAATAAAAACAAAGATTTTTTTTAGAAAAAAGTGGTTTTGGTTTTTTCTTAATTTCTCAAAAACAAAAAGACATTTTTGCATCCAGTTTTCTGTTTTCGACTAAAAATTAACAAACACATTGAATTTTAAAAACAAATTTAGTACTTAATTACATAAAATTTTGAAAGAAATTAGTTCAAAAATGTTTTTTTTTTGCTTTTTTTTTGAAAATTTTGAGTTTGAATTTTTTTTTTTAACTATTCGTTAAAACAATTTAATTTAAAAACAAAGTGAAAGAAAAAGTTTTTGGCTTTTCAGAAAGGTATAGCACGGTGTTGTAAACGAAGCCGTTGATTTTTAATATTTTTTTTAAACAAAATAAGTCAATTTTTCAGAAAATTGCCCCTCCCGGCTAAACGGGGGGGAATAGACCCCCCCTCCTATACGATTTTTTTCTTGTCTCAACTCAACCTACACGCTCTAGCTTTTTGGCACAACGCTCGTGAATCACCCTGTATATTAGAAGATTATATTATATTTGTTGCACCTTTACACTGTACATAATAAATATTTCGTATTTCATTGCAATACCAAGCACATATCGTAGTCTTTCAATGAAAACTCCCTCTGTCCACTTTTCGATTGTAGCTTTTTTACGCTTTCACGACGAACAACATTTTTTGTCAGTAATTACACAAAATCTATACATATTCATAGACCGAGATCGTTGATCACTTAAAGCACAGATAATAAATTTATACAGTTTTGACATGCATTTCCGTCTTCAAATGCAAATATCTGAAAACGGGAAAAAATTGAATTAGGGAGTATTTATTGAACGATGACGATATAATATTTTGTATTGATATTAATAAAAAAATAAATCATAACCGATTATATTGTACTTATGTAGGTATGTACTTACGTATTAAATAATATTTTGCCTCCGGCAAGTTAAAGTTATCCAGCAGCTCGTCCAACTTTGTTTGACTTTGGTCCAACACTGGTACTGATGGCAAATAAAGAATAATATTTCCTTGGTCGTCCCTTTCATACGTTACTGGCTCACTTAACACATAATCATTACTTTGTACATTCATTACAAATAATCTTTTAAACACTTCACTTCACTTTATTAAAACGAACTCTTCCGACCGAAAGCTAAAATGCGAATGCCACTGACACCACACATGCAAGGTGTGGTCGAAAAGATAACGGACCTTTTTGTCTCGTTTGGCAAATCTTAATCAAAAATCAACACGATTTGATGCAGTAAGAACACTACTCCCTCTTACTTCAACACGATTCCTTTTTGTTTTAAAACGATTAAATGTTGATTGTCTACTAAACGGTTTTCGAGCTGAGACGCGCAATCAAATAAACTCAAAGAAAAACAAAAATGCTAATGCAACCAGAGAAGGGGTGCTGAAATGATAACGGATCTTTTTCTTCTGTCGGCAAATTTCAGCGTATTTCAACTCGACTCCGTTTTATTTCAACACGATTTACTTTTTTTTTTAAACGATTACATGTTGATTGAATACGAAAGCAACAATAATGCATCGTTTTGATTTTACATTTTCTGTTTTAATACGAATGTTAACACGACTCCGTTTTATTTCAACATGACGTACTTTTTTTTAAAGATTTCATGTTGATTGAATACTAAAGAAACTATAATCTTTCGTGTTGGTTTTACATTGGGTTTGTTTTCTGTTTTAATTCAATTAATTATTAATACGATTCCCTTTTATTTCAACACGATTTACTTTTTTTAATCTGATTTAAAGTTAATTTTAAACGAAATACTTTAAAATCAACACTTATTTAATAATAATGACAGTTCAAAAAGCATTCATGTTAAAATAATCACTAAAAATGTCAATTTGAAACCAAACCATTTCAAATCTAAATGAAAAAAAAGTTGATTTAAAAACTGTGCATAATTGTAAAAACAATAATTTGTCGTGTTGATTTTACATTGGATTATTTTTCTGTGTGTACGTGGAATCTATATAAAAGAAAATCACGAAAGCAAACCACTGGAATATTGTGTTTGTGTAAGTATGCTAAATCTACTTCTGCACACTGGACAAGTAGAAGAAAAAGCACGATTCATCATAACTTCACATAACATAACTTCTCTTTTCTTTTTGTCAAAATAAAAAAGAGTGAGTAACGATAATTGTGAATGTATAGATACGTCATCTAACTACTTGCTGCTTTTCTTATAAAGTATGAGAAGCCAAAGACTTCTTTCAAGTATATCTTTCATACTTTGCTGCTTGGTATGTTTCCGTGTTGCAGTAGCTTTCAGACAAAGTTTCTAAGGAAAACATTATTCATGCTTGAGACAAATTTAATATTGAGGCAATCTTACCTAAAAATTATTCTGGGTGGTCATGTGCATTCTTTTGAAACAACCTTTTCAATGGCTTACACTTCGTTAAATTCCTGAACGTGAAGTGCTTGCAAGATTGCAAGATTCAGAAAAAAACCTACCACTTTTGCGTTTCTGTTTTAAATACTTTAAACTTATCTGTCTGTTCAATGGATACAACCATAAAATTGTGTTTAACTTTTCAAAGGAAATCCATATCAATCTGTGAACTCCTGCGAACAAAAAACCATAACGTATGCGAAAGAACATTTCTGTCTGCAAACTTAAGTGTAAGTTAATTAAAATAAAGAGGCAGATATAGCAGATAATTTCAACCTACTTTTTGAAACAAAGCTCTCATGAGGAAGAAAACTATGCAGGAAGCTTACAATTTAAAACCACAAAATGAGTTCAAAGATGTACGAAAAATCGATAGTTCTACTTTGTAAAAAACTTTCTGTTCACATCAAAGCATATATGTAAGCGTACTAGATCGAACATATAGAATGATACAGCGCAGTACTTCCTATCTTACATAATGAAGACTTATGTCCTTTACGTCATGTACCCTTAACGAAGTTCATATAATACTTTTCTGCTTATTTTCAATATGACGAAATTTTATTCTCCGTTTTTCATGCTACCACATCCGGATTTTCATCTTCAACCGAAAGGCATTCCTTATCTTCCAAGATTTTCTTTGGAAGCGTGGGTGAAATATTTTTGTTGGATGTTCAGAACGGTAGTGGGTCTGAACTATGTACAAAAATCTTGTTATTAAATTTGTTCTATGTACATGATTCAATTTTAACTAACAACAAAATCCGTTTGAGATTCCTTAATTCAGATGTTAAGGAACTGACAATATGACAGAATTGTACATTCTGTTCTTCCCATTTGATTTGTTTCCTTACTGATTGTTTGTTGGAGATTGAAGCAAAATTTTTGAGAATATTTGTGTTAAGGTTTATTATTCAATAAGGAAATAATGTTTTGTCGTTAAAGACAACTTTAGTAGCCTTTTCACTAAGTAATGACTAATAGATTTGCATCAGGTGCGAAAAGGGCAAGTTCAAGTTGGTTCAGTCGAGAAAGTAACAAACTAATATAGTTGATGGTCTATTCCACGCGTTTATTTCGGAGGAGCAGTTAAAAAAATGACTTCAAAACCACTGAACTAGTTTGTACAATTATTGCGTTGAGATTTATTAATTAAAATCTCTAAATTAATCAACGTAAATATAATCAATTCGCAAAACCATTGGAAATGGAAAATGAGACCCAAGAGCTGATTTAAAAACATCTGTTCCAATTTCCGTGGCTTGATTAATTCTTGCAGATTTGTAGAATGTTTGTTGATTAGAGCCTCGTGTCAGATAATAGAAATCGGTGTACAACTTTGATAATGACTAGAACTACAAAAAAAACTTGAGTATTACTTTTGTTTCTCAATTAATGGTTGTTTTCACAAAATTTATACAAGCAGATGACTGGCTTTCTGGTCATTTACTTTCATCCAATCCCTGTCCGTAACGATTATAAATTTATAATGCAAATTTTCCGCTTCCGCATTAACTCTCATATTTACTTGTGACTTGCTGGAAGACCAAGAGCAGAATGGTATTGATGAAGTAATTGAAAACGATTCAACAACATCGTAGGCAGAGGCGGCGTAAGGCGTGGGTGACGTGGGCCATCGCCCACGGCCTCGCGATACAAGGGGCCTCGCGGCCTAAAAAATTTGTTTGCATTGCTTCAGTGAGAATTAAAAAAAAAATTAACTTTGTTGTAAAATATTTGCTTACGATGCGAAACTGTCGTCAGTAAATCCTTGCCGCTCCGACCAGTGCAGGGAATCCCTTGTTTTATTTTTTTACTTTCTTTACTAGAAAACCAACCAATCGAATCAAAGTACCACACGCACGCAACGCAGTCGCTTGCAAAGATTAAAGATGGGAATAAGATTGGAAACTGTCTTACGTGCCGAAATTTTATTTTTTTTTCTTTTAGTGTACATGAATAAATGTAAGCTAAAAAAAAACAAAGAGATGAGATGAGATTTGTCTATTTTGACAATTTTAGTGGGATACTAGCTTAAAATCATTGTATTTCTATCTAGCTAGTACCCGCGACCTGGCAATCGACTGTAGTGCCATCTTGAGTTCTAGCGCTGTGCTAATTTTTTTTATGTAAGTTTGGTATTGGGATATTTTTTTTTTTTTTTTGGTTTTGATCTGGCACAAAAAATCGCAAAACCCATTCTTGATTCTACTAGGTGATTTATATACAATGCTTAAGATGACTTTTCAGTCATGACTCAAACGTCATTTTAAGCTAGTATCACACTAAAATTGTTCATTAGCGGACTATAATGTTTTGCGCCATTGAATTTAAGAGATATCAGGTAAGTTTCTGTCAGGGTTGCTGTGTTTGTTTTAACCTGGACAAAACGTAAAAATATTCGGCATCTTTAATTGCATTCAATTCAATTCGCTTATTTAAGATATAAAGAGATATAATGTACAATACAAATACAATTTTAAGGTAATTATAAAGCATGGCAAATATGCCGTCTGCCGTAGGATAAAATAAATAATAAAAATAAAAAATAAAAATATAAAACATAAAAAGAGAGTTTGCTTTAACAGAATTGTGCCACTCTAAAGTTATTGTTATGTAGTAAATTGTGACTTTAAGTTTGATCAAAACAAGGATTAATTAATTTCGGTTACATTGTTTAGCTATATTAAAATTTTTAAACATTTATACAAAAATTTCAGGCATAGAAAAAACAAGAAGATAAAACAATTTAATCTGGACTTTTACTTTAGTCAAAACAAAAAAGGGCTTTTTTTTTTAGCTAAAACGAAAATAATCTGCATTAAAATTGAGAAACTATTCAAACAATCGTGGTAACGTTTTCTTCAAAACATGTTCACATAATCATCTCGATATTTTGTTTGCATGCGAAACATATCTTATAAATGACTTCCAGTCACGACTACCATGAAAAAAATACTTACGGAAAAATGGAGTCTTCGGATCTCCTGTGAAATTGGACAAACAGCTAAAAAATTTAAAACATTCTCATTCTCACCAGGGTTGCACAGCGAGCAGATAGGATTTAAATTTGATCTATGTGGTCTATAATTCAAATGTAATTCATAAACAACTTCTTGTCTCACAATTCAAATCATAAATAATATGTAGATTTTTTGTAGTTTCAAAACTAACATAAATGAACCGAACAATTGTTCGGTGTTTTAATAATTCATTTTTCCTTAGAACGTGTCATGAGTGACCGAGAGATCGTTTCCAAAAACGAATACAATTCAGTTATTCATCGTTTTTGCGAAAGCATCTCTGTGTTAATAATAGATACTAATCTTTTAAAAAAGTTTTTAAAAAAATGTGTAAAATATTTGATCTTCATGCCCGATGATGGACGATCGTCCGTAACGCGTCGCTAATAAATTAAATATACTTGTGAAATTTATAAAATTTATATATTTAAAAAATAAATTAAATTAATATTTTAAAGTAAAATTTCAAAATTTTTATTTTTCATATTAATTTCCAATAATTTTTTCATTAGGAAATTTCTGTTCCTTTAATAAAGATATATAAATATTTTAAATATACACTTTAAGAAATACATACAAAGTGGAGATGACAGTGTAGATCTGTTCTTTTAGTCCATAAAACTGCCGAAAACTCCCAAATTCTCCCACTTTTCTGTCCTTTTACTCCCGATTTTTGTAATTTCTGTAATTTTTGAAGGAAAAAAATATTTCCCCTATCTCACGATATTTCTTGTGGCAGCTCTTATAAGTTCTGTGTAACCATAAGTACATTGAATTTTGTTGACGTTTGATACCTATAATTGTGTGCATTTGGGAGATTTTTGCTGTAAAGTGTTCTTTAACTTTTTGGAAAAATTATAAAATTTCATCTCCACTCCTCGTTTTGATACAGTTTTTACAAAAACCGCCGAAAAAGAACGGACCTTTTGTATTTATGAATAAAAACTTTTCAGTGTTAATTGTTTTTATTTTTTTTTCATTATTTTATAAAATCCGTCTTCCATCGCCACAGAGCAGGGCCTCGCAAAATCTGTCTTGCCCACATAAAATTTTGGTCTTGCGCCGCCACTGATCGTAGGTATATTGATGCAGGTGGTAAACAGTTCGAACTTTTACTGTAAACAAAATAAATAAAATATGGTTGTACTTCTTAATTGCGTTTATGCATATTTTCTTCTTTAAAATAATTGTTTTTTAATTGTATGAACATTTTGAAGATTTGAAATAAACAAATATAAAATATTTGGGCCCAAGAAAAGCGTGCTTCGTTCTGAAATATCATAGGGAAAGTGATTTATCTGAACATAAAACATTTTTTAAAATCGGTTGTTGTTATGAAAAATTATGCATTACTCTTTTTTCTGGCAAGCTTTACCAAAGTGTTATACAATTTTAGAACCTTGATTAGCTGTCCCAATTTTTCAAAAAATAAATAACGACAATGACTGAAAGTGCTGAAAACTGACTGAAACTAAAAAAAAATTAAAATTATATGGAAAAAAACTTGTTTGATTAATTGTCGTGGAAAGACCGGGGAAAGTTTGTAACTTTTGGATATTGGGAAAGGATTCTATACGTTTTGAGACGTCTTTAACGCTAGCGGAATCATTTTATAAGCCGGCACCGCAAAGTATTAATTTTGTTGCTCAAATAGTTTTCGGAAAAAAGCGCGGCTACGTTTCTTCTTCTCTCTTCTGAAAAATAATAAGTATACGACCGAGTGAACTTTCCCATAAAACGTAAATTTCAATTTTCGGAAAGATATTTTCAAATATAAAACAACATTTACCGGGTCAGTAGAATAAAAAAGTATCATATAAACAGTTGTTTACTTCTTGTAAAACTCATTGACGAAAGTCGATTTTTCTTTGAGGTCATCGAACTCCATGTCTCCATCCATGAGTGATTTGCTCTTCTGTACAGTGTACATGTAATACCCATGCCCACTTACGGCAATGCTAAAAGATATTTTATTTAAAAATAAAGTGAATAACTTTAAAAAAATCCTTTTTTATGAAAAGTGTAAAAGATTCATATAAGCCTACCTACCAGAATTTCATCTATCTATATATATAAAAATGAATGTTTGTTTGTATATTACCTATAGACTCATAAAATATACATTTGATCATGTAATAATCTTTAGAAAAGTTGTTGTGCATAAACCCGGGATGGTTCCTGAGTTGGAAAAACTAATTTTTATTGAATTACGTGCGAGAAAAACGCAAATAAAAATTGGGTACCTGTAAATTGTTATCGATAATTTCGTTGATTTATCGATATTTTCGCAAATAAAAATTTGGGCTAGAAAATTTCAAAATGGGTTTTCGAATGGAAAATATAAAGTTCTTGATGAAAAACATGGACAACTCATTGGTTTTCAAAGGGAAAATTGCATATTATTGCAGGTGCATTGGTTTTCAAATGGAAAACTGTAAAATTTCAAAGTGGGTTTTCGAATGGAAATTCATTGGAATGACTATGGAGCAAACTGCTGAAAATTCATTGTACCATCCCAGAAACCTTCGGGAGTTTCATTTAATTCTTCAAATAGAGACAGGACGACGTCTGCCGGGTCAGCTAGTAGCTTATAAAAATAAAAAGAAATTCCGTTCAACTGTGCGGAATTTGATTCGCATCAGAGATAGGATTCCATCCGCGACCAAAGAACAACGGACACTTTTTCCAAAACATAACAAAAAAAAAGATAAATACGGTCAACTAAAGACTTAAGACAGAGATCACATCAAGCAGTTTAAAAAAGAAATTAAGTAAAAAAAGAACGAAATTTAATTGTTTGACTGCCTTAGTATTCCGTACGTCTGTCTGTCTGTCATTCTGTAAACGCACCTACAGCCCTAACCACTGGTCCGACTGACTTCAAACTTGAAAATTAGAGGTTTGAGTGAATTCGCTTTGGTCATGTTTTATTTTTTCTTAAGATCAAAATTTAGGGTAGCCACCATCCAAAAACCAAAAGTTTCAATTTTCTCATAAACGGCTCCTACGATTCTTTTTTAAGTTCCTCAAATTTTTTTTTCCAAAATACTGAAGTATTTATGTAAAAAAAAATATTTTTATATTTCTCCATAACGGTACGTCTCATAGAACCGTGGTTTTTTTTTTGTATAAGATTTTCTCGAAAAATAATAGTCCGATCAGTGTACTTATTTCTTGGGATGTATGTAAATATATTCTGCCAAAATAATAGTTTTTTTGCATTCCAACAAAATTTTTGGATTAAGCTGAAATTCAAATGTAAAGCTTATATTAACATGTTCTTGAATACTTCGTACCCATATTAATTAAAGGACATTTTTGAAATTTTTTTTATATGATAAAATAATTAAAAAAATAAACGGCTCCAAGGAATTTTCTTAAAAAATTTAAAAAAATCAACAATTGATTGAAATTTCACTGCATCAATTTTTTTCAGATAAAATGTGTGTTTGAGGTATGATATTACAATTTGATTTTTTTTAATCTATTATAATTACTAACTTCAAGTTTTTATTTCTTAATGTTTTTTGTGATTTATGTGTAGTACCTATGTATTTAGTATAATGTAACACACATGTATAATGTATTACCTATACACTCCCACGTCACTTTAACTCCTTACACATTGTTAATGCCTAATTATATTTTAGTATTAAATCTACTCTTGAACTCGTAACAACCTTCTTTTAATGCTTTGAAGAACATTACATGGTGGCAGCGGTGTAGGTAGAAACCACGCGAGAAAAAAAAAAGTAAAATAGTTTAGAATACGCGCATTCTTTGATTTACTTTTCGATTAAAATGCCGGATGAACTCCAAGTTACGGTTAACAATAGCAATTACACAATTGAAGCGCCTAATCAATTTACATTTGATGACCCTTCGCAATGGGGTAGGTGGAAAAGAAGGTTCGAGCGTTTCCGAATCGCGTCCGGTTTATCTGCAAAATCCCAAGAGGATCAAATTAACACGTTAATGTATGTGATGGGCGATGCAGCAGATGATATCTTTTTATCATTTCGTTTGAATAAAGCAGCTAGTCAGGACTATAAATCGGTGCTACAAGCATTCGAGGATTTTTTTGTTGTGAGGCACAATGTAATCTTTGAGCGAGCTAAATTTAATTCCAGATTTCAAGAAGAAGGTGAATCGGTGGAGAGCTTCATGACCGCAATTTATAGATTGTCTGAAACTTGCAATTACGGTGACCTAAAAGATGAAATGATTCGAGATAGGTTGGTGGTAGGTGTGAGGGATAAAGGGCTATCCGAAAAGCTACAGCTAGAACCATCTCTAACGTTAGAAAAAGCCATAACAACAATTCGCAGCAATGTTTCCGTTCGTCGTCAGCAGCAAGAGCTTAATACGTCATCATCATCACCATCAATTAACCGTTTACAATCATCATACGAGTCAGCAACAGTTCACAAAAAACGAGTTTCATCACAACATCCAACAACAAGTAGTCATCAGAGACAAAATGACCTGAAACAACGGACCTCCAACAACAACAAAAAGAAGTGCGATTTCTGTGGTAATGATCCCCACCCCAGCAAAAACAAATGCCCTGCTTATGGGAAACGCTGCAACAAGTGCAATAAGTGGAATCATTTCAGTTATGTTTGCAAATTTAATAAATTCTCTGTTAAAAACATTAATTGTGTAGACGAGCAACCAGCACCCATAAATATAAATGAAACCTTTATTGGTACTTTTCACACTAAAGCAACTAGCAACACCACTCAGTGGACCGAAGACATTGCCGTTAATGCTGTAAAAGTGAATTTTGTTCTTGATAGCGGTGCTCCGGTTAACGTTATTCCCCTGTCAGTTTTTAATAGAAATTTTTCTAACACTATTTTGAAAGACAGTGATCGCAATTTGGTTGGGCCAGTTGGTGAAAATTTAAAAATAATTGGTTCTTTTGATGCAAAATTAGAATGCAATAATAGATTTTTATACTCAACGATTTATGTCATAGAACAATTAAAAGCTCCTTTGCTATGTTTGAGTGCATGTGAACAATTAAAATTAATACAGAGACTCAATGCGATAAATACAAATAACTGTGCACAGGTTTGTTCAAGTGTAAAAATTGAATCAGAATTTCCTAAATTATTTCAAGAATTAGGCTGCCTTCCTGGACAATATGAAATAAAATTAAAAAGCCCAAGCAATCCATATGCTATTTATACAGCACGCAGAGTACCCATTCCATTAATAGGAAAATTGAAATCAAAATTAGACGACATGGTAAGGCTGGAAGTCATCAAGTTCGTTGATGAACCAACAGAGTGGTGTGCGCCACTTGTCATCGTTCCAAAAGCTGATGGAGACATTCGCCTTTGTGTTGATCTACATAGACTAAATGAGTGCGTTGAACGTGAGGTGCATCATATGCCCAGTGCGGATCACACTCTTGCTCAGTTATCTGGAGCGAAATTTTTCACGAAATTGGACACGAAAAATGGGTTTTGGCAGGTGAAACTTTCACCTCAATCGCAGCTAATGACAACTTTTTTGACGCCATTTGGGCGTTATTGCTTCCTTCGGCTACCTTTTGGAATTTCAAGCGCTCCTGAAATTTTTCAGAAGCAAATTCAGCGCATAATGGAAGGCATTCCAGGGGTAGTGTGCCAAACAGATGACATACTCGTCTATGGGTCTACCATAGAAAGTCATGACGATAACGTTCGTAATGTTTTAAGAAGGTTGGAGTCTAAAGGGGTCACTCTTAATGGTGCAAAGTGTCAAGTTGGCATTACGTCCGTCACATTTCTCGGACACAGAATAGATGACACAGGCATTCATCCAGGAAAATCCAAGGTGGAAGCAATCGACGGATTTTCAACTCCAAGCAACGTCGCTGAATTGAGAAGATTCCTAGGTCTAGTCAACTACTTAGGCAAATTTGTCCCCGATTTGGCAACAATATGCCATCCACTGAATGAGCTTCTGAGAAACAACGTCAGCTTTACCTGGGATGTGAGTCAAAAAAACGCATTTTTAAATCTAAAGAAAATTTTAATTACAGAACCCGTGCTGAAAATGTTTGACCCAAGCCATAAAACTATTATCTCGGCTGATGCTTCCTCATTCGGACTTGGAGCTGTCTTGCGACAGGAAGATAGTGACGGATTTCTTAAGCCAGTTGCGTATGCATCGAGAACCTTGAGTGAGACAGAAAAAGGTTACGCTCATATAGAGAAGGAGGCGTTGGCGATAACGTGGGCGACATGCGAAAAATTTCGAGATTATGTCACAGGTATGTCATTCTATATTGAGACGGACCATAAGCCATTGGTTCCGATTTTCACGTCCAAGAATCTAGATGAGTTGACACCCAGGTTGCAAAGGTTCAGAATGCGTATGATGCAGTTCTTGTACACAATTTTTTACATCCCAGGGAAAGATTTAATTGTAGCTGACGCCTTATCCAGAAGCCCAGTAGTGTCATCAAACCAAAGCCAAGAAAGTGAAGAAGACCTCAGCACTTTCGTGAAAGCAATCATCTCCGTCATACCAGCAACAAAAACCAAAATTGATGAAATAAAAACAGCCCAACGAAATGATGCGATTTTAAATGAAGTTAAGAAGTATGTTCAAGATGGATGGCCAATAAAACAAAAAACTTCTCCAGAAGCAAGGCTTTTTTATAATGACCGTTACCTATAGTCTGGCGATTAATGATGGAATGCTGATGTATGCCAACCGTTTAGTCATCCCACACAAAATGCGAAACGAGATGTTAACCAGAATCCACGAAGGCCATCTAGGAATCAACAAATGCAGAGCGCGCGCAAGGCAATCGGTCTGGTGGCCGGGATGTGCAGCGCAGGTGGAAAATGTCGTCAAAGGTTGCGAAGTATGCATTCAACATACTACCCCGAGGCATGAACCACTTATTCCAACGGAAACACCAAAGAATCCATGGCAGATGGTCGGAGCTGATATTTTCTTTTGCCAGTCAAAAACTTTTTTGATAGTCAGCGATTATTTTTCACGTTTTCCAGAAATAGCTTTACTGGAAAATCAATCTGCAAAATGCATTATTTCTAAACTAAAATCTATTTTTTCCAGACATGGAATCCCAGAAGTAGTACGAACCGATAATGGGCCGCAGTTTAAACAGCTTGAGATGTCCGAATTTATAAATTTTGCCAGAGAATGGGGATTCACGCATATCACCTCGAGCCCAAGATTCCCACAAAGCAATGGCTTTATTGAATCAGCCGTGAAAACAGTTAAACTCCTTATGAAGAAAAACGAAGATCCTTACCTTGCTCTTTTAGAGTATAGAGCAACGCCAACTGCAAATGGATATAGCCCCGCTTAATTGCTGATGAACCGAAGATTGAGAACGACTTTACCATTTGTATCTGAGCAATTGCGTCCCAAGTTGATTAATTATGATGAACTGCAGCTCAAAGAACAAGCCTTAAAACGTAACCAAGCAAGGAATTTCGACAAGAGACGAGGCGTCCACTTGCGTCAGGAATTTTTGCCTGATGATATCGTTTGGGTTCGAGATCTACAAGTTTGGGGCAGAATTGTAAACAAAGCTAATCTACCACGCTCATACGTCGAGACCGAAAGAGGTACTTTTCGCAGAAATTCATTTCACCTTGTTTATTCTCTTAGAAAAGATCTTCCTAAAATACAAAATGATATACATATTCCGGAGTCTACTGCTGATTTACAACCAACTCCTGTGTCTACCACTAGTGAAGAACCTAAAGGGGGAGAAGACTCCACAAGAAACTCTGACTTGGCAACACATCTCAACTATCTAACAACAACTCGATATGGTAGAACAGTATTGAAGCCAAGCAGATATGGCACCATAAAATCATATTAAATAATATTTTGAATTTGTAATTTATATTATTCTTGAATTCTTAAAAGGGGAGATGTGTAGTACCTATGTATTTAGTACAATGTAAAACACATGTATAATGTATTACCTATACACTCCCACGTCACTTTAACTCTTTACACATTGTTAATGCCTAATTATATTTTAGTATTAAATCTACTCTTGAACTCGTAACAACCTTCTTTTAATGCTTTGAAGAACATTACAATTTAAGTTTTGGAATTCAGAAACAAGTTCGTGCGACCCAGTCGTGCACATTTTCTTAACGCGAACAATACTTTTTAGTAGGAATTTATTGAAAAGGCGTCTTTTGTTTCGTCTCCAAGATAAGTAAGGTTTGCTCTCAAACAATAAAACATTTCCTACATTATTCAACAAAACAATTGAGATTGAAAATGAATACCTATATTATTAACGGCTTGATGCATTTGGGTAAGCGTCGAAGTCTTGGGTCTGTAATTTGTGAGTGACTTCTAAGCTGATTATTTGAGGTGGCTAAGCAGTAATTTGTACGTTCAGCAGGGAGTCAAATTATGAAAAAGACTAGCTATTCCCTGCGGTTTCACACTCCATTATATTGCATAAGTAATGTAAAATTATGTTGCTTAGCGCATATTTAGTTATATCAGTTCAGTTGGAACGCCACCATCTACAATATATTTGAAATGAATACACTACACTTTTGAATTAATTTTGAGCCATTTTTTTTTATAAAGCAAAATTATTTCACAATTCAAATCAGTTGTTCCTGAGATTAGTGTAAGTTTTATGAAACTACGAATATCCGAAAATTCTCTAAATTATGATCAGTTCCTTATTTCTAAAATTTTCGCAAATTTTTTCTCTCGTACGAATAATTTGAATTTTGTTATAATAGCTGCCTAAGCACGTAAAATGTTTATGTTATAGCCGCTATAACAATGAAACAACAACAGATGATATTAGAATAGAAAGGTGCATAGCAGTTTGAGAACATCTCTTATTCGTACGGTATTGATTCTTTTCTAGACGGGAGATCCATTAAACTCAATTTGCCTCAAGCATAATTTGACCACCATAAAAACTTGATATTATTATATCCTGATTCTTGAAATTTCAGTACGATTTAAACAAAAAAGCGAAAGTACCTTCTGCCTCAACATCAACAGGGAAGATAATGCTTCCTAAGAAGATATAACCCAGAAAAATATTAATGCTTCTACGTCACGTAGTATCAGTTTGTTATGCAATCTGCATAAGAATTTTTTTGATGTTCTTTTGGAAGCAGAACACTCCATTAACATTTGAAGAAGATTGCGCCTCTTAGAAGGACTCGTTTTGCTACTCTTAATCTATTTTGCTTTAATTTTCTGCTATTGAAGTTCATGTAATTTTATTCAGCTTTATTTAGAAGCTCTCACTTCCTTCTTGATAAAAGATAGTTTTTCGCATATTCAAGAGCTCTTGCGATTTAAATTAAATTGAGTAAAGGACATGGCCCACTTTTGGGCCCAGTGCGTTCATTAACGAGATTGGTATCAAATGAAAGCTGTAGTAGAGCAGATTATTGGGGTGAAATATTTCCGAAATCGTTGGTGGGGTTTTCGAGATATTTGGGCTTAAAGTTGGTTAAAATGAATTTTAGTGATTTTCTTGCTAAAAGCGTTTATAGCGTGTGATCTAAGGCACGTAGAAAAACGATTTTGGTATCAAATGAAAGGTATTTATTTCTTCTTTTAATAATGTTCAAAATTATATGTCAACCTTCACTATATTTTCAAATATTTAGTTTTAACTTTTTTTAAATCGAGTTTTTTCACTTACTTTTTGAACAACGATATCTCTAAAAGATCAACGGTCACATACAATTTTTTTGCATCATTTTAAACATTTATGTCTCACCTTTAATTATACATATAATTAAGGACCCTTTCTCACTCCAGGAAGCTTTTTTTATTATAATTATTTAGCCAAATATCTCTCTTTACATTGTTGATTAATAATTTATAAGTATGTTTTAATTTTCCTTATGACGACCAAATTCAAATTACCAGTGAGTGTTCGTCAAGTGTTCGAAGAGTCCGGTTGTGCAGTGCTTTGTCTCTTGTTCTAGTGTATATTTTTATGTCCCGTCCTCGTCCCTCGCGTCCGTTAACAAAAAACAAAAAATAAAATTAAATTAATAAACGCCACCAACAAAAAAGAACAATAATAAACATTAAATAAAACACTCAAACCCAACATAAAAATATTCTAAAACGAGCAAAAAAGAAAACCAACAAAAAACCATCGCAATCAACCAACAACAATAAAATTGCAAACAACACCAAAAACTGCACCCACAAAAAAAAGACTTAAAAATACCCGCTAGCCACAAGAGCACAGTAAGTACATACCCATCCCGTTCTCCTCGTTTCCCCGTCGTACAATTGACAGCTTATCATATGCATTACATTGCATTGAGCTTTTTTTTTTTTACTCATTCAATGTGTGCATATGGTGTGTTGTCAATAACAGATGAATAGAGATTAACTGTTTGAATTCCAGGGTCGGATCGATTCACGCTGCCGTTAAGGCATAACACTGACAGTGGCGCTGAATCGTAAAGATTTCTGTTATTCAATTCAGTAACTCTTTTAGATCTTGTCTGTTTTGGTCTTTTATTTTTTTTAACTTGCAATGATCGATAATTTCAGAGTCGATTATTGCAATATTCGTGGGCTGAGAATTAATTTTCTTGCTGTGTACATTCACACTGTTACAAACAGGCCAGCTGTTTTGGCACTGAGTGAAACCCAAGTAGGTGAGAATACCGACCCTACTGAATTTCTTATTCATGGGTATTGCTTAGTGCCTTTATTCCTCTCCCACCATGGTCTCGCCGTCTACATTAGGGATGATGTCGCTTATCAATTCCTTCCACAATACGGACATTGCTCCGACCCTTTTTTTAATCTTATGTGGTTCAAGTTCACCATAAATAAGCACATCATCCATTATTGTTTCCTCTATCGAAGCCCAAATTTGGACAGAGCTTCAACTTCTCGCGAATTTGATTCTCTGTCTGACTCCATCCAAAGAATTGTTTCCCTGTACCCTCACACTGAAATCGTTATTACGGGCGATTTCAATGTACACAATTCTTCGTGGCTTCTCCATTCGGGCCAGACAACACCCGAAGGAATGTGTGCTGAAATTTTTGCTGAGTTTAACCACCTTACTCAGCTGGTCATTGAGCCCACTCGAATATCGGATATTGATGGCCAAGCGGAAAATACTCTTGACTTGTTCCTTACGTCCGACCCTGATAAATACACTATCAGTGTATTAACGCCTCTAGGCAGATCAGACCATAGTGTAATATCTGCAAATTTCTCGTGCCAAACTAATCCAGTTAAAGAAAGAGCTCCGAAGAGAACCGTATGGCAATACGAGAAAGCCAACTGGGACGGTCTCAATAACTTCTTCCGGATCTTTAACTGGTCACTATGCTTCCTCGATAGTGACGTAGACGCCAGCGCAGATATGATCACTAATATGATTATTTTGGGAATGAAAACTTTTATCCCAAATAGAGTTAAAAGCATCAAACCTAAGGAAAAATCATGGTTTGATTCAAGCTGTAAAGAGGTTATCAGGGAAAAAGAAGTAAAGTTCCGGTGTTATAGAGCCAACCCAACTGAGGAAAACCGGAACAAGTTTAAGCAAGCCAGGAAGGCCTGCAATGCCCATATTCGACGGACTAAGTTTTTGCATGACCAAAAATTAAGGCAAAAAATACTGCAATGTCCCAAAGGCAGTAAGAATTTTTGGTCTTTTGTGAAAAATATGAAGAATTCTTCTTCTTCCTCGGTCCCTACGCTCGTTGACAATGACACTCCAGTTGTTAGCTCTCTCGCGAAAGCTAACCTTTTTGCTAGGCAGTTCGCCTCCAACTCTTCGCTGCCAGATAGTGTCATGACTCCCCCAGCTCTAGAGCGCGTCAATGATTCCATGGGGCAAATCTTCTTTCGCACTCGTGCTGTGGCAAGAGTCCTCAAAGATCTCAACATACATAAATCCGCTGGTCCGGATGGTATCCCCGCTATTGTTCTGAAGAGGTGTTCTTCCACGCTGGCAAAACCCTTGTGTAAGCTTTTCCATCTATCCTATTCTTCTGGGCTCGTTCCGAGCAGTTGGAAAACAGCATTTGTCCAGCCAATCCCAAAAAAAGGCGTATCTTCTTCTCCCTCCAACTATCGTCCGATTGCACTTACGTCCCTTCTTTCTAAGGTCATGAAAACGCTGATAAACTATCAGCTCAAGAAATATCTCGAAGACCGAAAGCTTCTTAATGACCGGCAGTACGGCTTTCGCAGCAACAGGTCCACTGGTGATCTGATGGTTTATCTCACCGAACAGTGGAACAAATCTTTACATCGTTTTGGAGAAAGTAAGATTGTTGCACTTGATATTTCAAAGGCATTTGATAAAGTCTGGCATCTTGCTCTTATATCGAAAATGCGTGCTTTCGGTATCGATGAATCCCTTCTTCGATGGATTAGAAACTTTCTTTCGAACCGTTCAATACAAGTTGTATTGGACGGATTCAAGTCTGAAACCCATAACATAAATGCTGGTGTGCCCCAGGGCTCCGTTTTGTCTCCGACCCTCTTTCTCATTTTCATAAATGATCTCTTGTCTGTAACTTCTAATCCAATTCATTGTTTCGCCGACGATAGTACCCTTAGCTTTTCATATTCGTTCCCAGACTCACATCCCTCCACTTCGGATGTGGACCTGCAACGGCAAAATATGATAAGCTCATTAAACTCTGACTTAAACAGCATTGTACAATGGGGAATTAAAAACCGCGTCGAGTTTAATGCTTCGAAAACTCAATGTTGTCTTGTATCGTCGAAGCGAGATGTACCTCCCTTGCCACTGTCCATGAGTGGCACTTGCATCAATGAGACCGAACATCTCGAGATTCTCGGTATGTGCATTACAGACCACCTTTTGTGGAGCGAGCACATATGCGATGTCGCCAAAAATGCCGCAAGATGTTTGGGTTTCTTAAGAAGGTGCAAGAAATTTTTCTCCCCTTCTGATCTGGCTATTATCTATAAAACATATATCCGTCCAAAGCTTGAGTACAATTCCCATCTCTGGGCTGGTGCTCCAGCTACTTACTTAAGCCTCTTAGATGGAATACAAAGAAGAGCTGTAAGAATGATTGGTGATAGAGAGATCACTGACTCATTCACCCCTTTAGACCACCGTCGCAACGTAGCGTGTCTTGTTTTACCGTTACTTCTATGGTAATTGCTCTAGTGAAATAGCCAGTTGCGTTCCTCCCCTCAAACAATTCGCCCGTAATACTCGCGCTTCTAGGAATGCCCATCAGTTTACCCTCGAGCCCAACTTCGGACGTACTCTCAAGTATAGAGAATCATTCTTTAGCCGTACTACGCGAATGTGGAACTCTCTTCCACACTCTGTCTTTCCCGATCATTGCAATGTACAAGAATTCAAGACCAATGTACATCGACACCTCCTTTCCAACCCCTTCACTTTTTCCTAATGCACTCACTGTGTCTCTGGCATAAAAAGGGTATAAAAAATCCCTTGAGTGGGTGCAAATTATAAAAAAAAAAAAAAACCACAAATTACTTACAACTTTCACTCAACAACTCAAAGTTCTCATATCACTTTTGCTCCGATGCAATGTTCTCTAAAAAAGTATTCGTAGTTAAAAGTATAAGTTTCCTTCAAATTGAATTATAAGGTGTTTTCAATTACAGTAAACAAAAATTGTTATAAATATAAAAGCATTGAGTATTTGAGCTGTTACAATAAAGAGTGAAAATGAATAGTGTACGAGGAAACTTTTGTGTAAATTGCAGAATACGTATCCAACAACTTCCTTTTTACGATTTAAGATTTCTAATTCTGACTTGATATGTTCTGATTGCGTTCGGATCCTGGAAAAAATCAGTTTAAGAAATAACCCTAATCCAATACGCGAATATGGTCACACTTGAATTTGCCTCTGCTGTAGAGTTTCGTTAAGATCTTCTAGAACTCAATATTAAAAGAAAAAATTAACATTTTTCATGTCTTTTGAAAGAATTTTTCAGCAAAACAAATGAAAATGGCAAGTTTTTTTAAACAAACTATTTCTTCTTGAATGGCATCACCTTTTATAAATTACTTTGAAGACTATTTGTTACAGTTCAAGTCAGTATTTACAAAATGTATGGCTACAAAAATGCTTGATAAAGTAAGTGCGCAAAAAAGTATTTCTTTTTTGTGAGAATGGGTCCTCAATTATATATATAATTAAAGGTGAGACATAAATCTTTAAAATGATGTAAAAAAAATTGCATGTGACCGTTGATCTTTTAGAGATATCGTTGTTCAAAAAGTAAGTGAAAAAACTTGATTTAAAAAAAGTTAAAACTAAATATTTGAAAATATAGTGAAGGTTGACATATAATTTTGAACATTATTAAAAGACAAAATAAATACCTTTCATTTGATACCAAAATCGTTTTTCTACGTGCCTTAGATCACACGCTATAAACGCTTTTAGCAAGAAAATCACTAAAATTCATTCTCAGAGTTAACCAACTTTAAGCCCAAATATCTCGGAAACCCCACCAACGATTTCGGAAATATTCACCCTAATAATCTGCTCCACTATAGCTTTCATTTGATACCAATTTCGTTAGTGAACGCACTGGGCCCAGACTTCATAGGAAAATGGGCCAACTCCTTTAAAATTTGATTCCATTTCTAGAATAAATTGTTTAAAATTGTCAGCTAACATAAGACATGAATGAATTTAACTAACTTCAACTGAACTGCTGTCATTTAATACTATTCTGTTGAACAAAGCGTGCTTCCTTATCCTCAGCATAACATAAATTCTACTACTTGGGAATTTATAGAGCAAGTCATCTATGAGAATATTGTGTCCTTGTTGAGGGGAACTTGCCATTCAGGAACGATTCTGTTTTCCATTTTTAATTTGAACAATATAATGGACTAATGCACATTGCGGAAGCACAAACGAATTTCTTAACTTTTAATGAAAAAGGGCCATGACTCATGGTTACGGCATTCTGTCTTTATCGGGGATAATGCCTGAATGCATAAAAGTTGAAATTTGTTTTATTATTATCTTATAAGGTTTTTAATAAGTTGCATGAGAAGTCTCGATGGCTTTCAAACCGTGTTGTAATTTCTATTCATGCAAGGTCGGACTATTTCAGGCTAACTTTGACCAATATAACTACATTTATACTATTATATCATTCGGTAGTAGTAGAGGTGATTTTAGTTCCATAGAACTAGTCTACATATAAAACCTTCCGAAGGGAGTGAGTGCGAATTGTACAAATAATCTTCAATTCTGTTTGGGAAAATACTATTGCCTGATAATTATGTGACTCCGTAATAGAGTTCATAGAAAATTGCTGAATCTTTTGCTAATAGCGTTCTACATTGTAACCTGAAAGAATTGCCCTTAAAACACTTCTCAATAAAATATGTTTTTTGGTTTTTATTTCACGTTTTTTTCTTATTATTTTCAATTTGCTTTCAAAATAAATAAAAAAAAAAACTTTATACTTTGGTCGGTCGGTAAAGCAATATAAACAAATTTAAATCTTTAATTTGAGGTTTGACAAGCTAGAATGTTTTCATGTGTGTTTTAAAAAGAGCAATTCTCCCAAGTTTGGGAAATCAATTCTTTTCTCTTCAGAATTGATCTAGAAGTATTCTTTTTGACAATGAAACATAAAAAAATTGAAAAAGGGCAATTCTTTTGAACAATAAAAAACGCTATAAAATTCTCATCTTTTGTTGGGATTTAAACAGTACAAGTAAGTAACATTATTTCCATGCATCCAAATTGCGGTGCAGTGCAATAACACCCGCGGCAATAGCCTCTGCATGAGTTATTTCCCAAACCAAAAGAAGTTTGGTTTCCTTCTTAATGTGGCAATAACGGCGCAGTGTCATAAGTCCGTAGGTCATAAGTCCGTAAAGGACTTTTGACCCACTTAAGTGAGTCAAAAGTTCATAAATCAATTATGAACTTATAACCCACGTAAGTGAGCCAAAACTCCGCAATGAAAAGAGCCATAAGGTCTTAAACAAACAAATTTAAGATTGAATGAAATAAATTTATTTTTTTTTATGAAAAAACTGAAAACAGAAAAATTTGTTTCTATCATAATACAAAATTGAATTTGAATAATTAATTAATCATACAGTAAAACACCTTCGCGCTCTTTGTCACTATATGTCTGCAAAAGGGGCACAGAATTTCGTTTTTGAAATGATTAACTGTTTCAACTATACTTGTGAAACATTCATCACATAACTAAATATGGTTACACGGCATAAGAATTGTATTACGCTGGTTATTGAAGCAGACTCCACCAAGCATAGCGTTTTCAGAATTGCTGTTTAGAGAACCATCGTCATCTTCATTCTCCTCTTCGCTCAATTCCTCCATTACATCTTAGTCAATATGGTGCATGCTGTAAGTCTATGTGACTTAAAGGAAACTCTTCCATGAAAACGTTCTACTGAACTTTGGTGTTCGATGAGAGTAGGGCATTCTACAAGCACGCTGTACTTGAACCCAGTTTCATCTTATTAGATCTTTGTTTCTATAACATCAACAGCTCCATCAGAAAGACATTTTTGTATTATGATGGGATGTTCAATTTTCATGCATCATCTGGATGCAGACGTAAGTACCTACTATTTTTGCAATACTAAACCTTAACTCAATCTCATATGTTTTATTTCAAAAATATATTTCGAACCAAAAAATAAAACAGGTACAATAATTGCTAGCGAGCGAAGCGAGCGGGGAAAATTTTGCCCAAAAGAGAATGAATTTGGGGTGTGAAAATAAAAAAATTGCGCGAATTTTTTTATTTTCACACCCCAAGTCATTCTCTTTTGGGCAAAATTTTTCCCGCTAATTTTGCTCCCATGCTCCCAACCAAACCAAAGCGATTTTAAATGTTTCAGTTTTCAGATCGTCATAATGCTCAGACGAAACTGAAAAAAAGATACTCAAAACGAATTATTGAAATGCAGCATGTGCTTTCCAGACACAAGCGTGCATTACAAAGGTGCGTGGTGGTTTCTTTTAAAAATTAAAGGAAACGGCAGCAGTTTTGAAAAATTAATTGCAGTATTCTATATACAAATCTACACTTATATATAAAGCTGAAGAGTTTGTTCATTTGAACGCGGTAATCTCAGGAACTACTGGTTCGAATGGTATAATTCTTTTTGTGTTGGATCTTGGATGGTGCCTTAATCGACTTAGACATTACGCTACTTAACATTAAGCTGTGACCAATAGCAGCGAAGAATCTGTGAAAAATGTGGAAAAAAACGGCAAAAAATATACATTCTTCTGCGTTTTAACGCACTTATCTCAGGAACTACTGGTTCGAATGGTATAATTCTTTTTGTGTTGGATGGTCCATTAATTGAGGAAGACTTGAAGCTATTTAACATTAAGCTGTGACCAATAGCAGCGAAGAATCTGTGGAAATGTGAGAACTGAGATTTTTTTCTGAGATCTCTGAGATGAAATTATTTTGGATTCGATTTCTCACTCAGCTATTTGACGTGGCTGACATATGTGCAGCAACAATTAGTAAGGTAACCATTAAATCTCAATGATAACTGAGAATTATGTTCCACCAAATGATTTTGCCTCAGTCAAGGTGACATTGAGATCCTTTGATTGCACTATTTGTGCAGATTTATGTGTTTAAACAATATCATTTTATGTACTTCTTAACTAAAAAATATGCTCAGTTTAAAAAAAAAAAAATTTACTTAACGAAAAAAAACGATGCAGAAGTAAGAGAGATATTAGAATTATTATTATTATTATTATTATTATTTATTTTCCTAACATAAATGTGTAGAAAAATACAAAACTGCAGCTATAGCAACTTAGGCTTTCAGCTGGGATTCTTTACATCTTTGGTTAATTCTATCTTACAATTTTATAATACATTTCATATAAGGTAGGTAAGCAAATACATTTATACTTTTTGCTATGCAGTAAATTAAATTTTTAATTTGTATTTATAGAGACGAAAAATTAAATCTATTTAGTTGATACATGTGTGTGAATAAATTTTTAAATTAGGTATACAACTGTTTTAAATTTTATTTACAATATCTAAGATTTCTAAAATTTTGTACACGTTTATGATATTTAGCTCTGATGGAACCATTAAGAGTTCTGACAGTTTCTGGTTATATAATCTTAAAGTGAGAGAGTTTATTTTATTACAATTTGAGGTTAAATGAGTGATCGTAAGAGTTTCATTGGTTTGGCAGAAGTGGCATATCGGTGGTGGTTGTTTATTGATTAAGTGGCCATGAGTTATTATTGTGTGTCCGAGTCGAAGTCTTGAGAAGCATTGGTTCATCTTTGTGCTGGTTTTTGTTGGGTAGGATACTTGAACTCCTCCTGAATTGATTCCTCTGTAGTAGTGGTTATATGAGTACCATGATTCTTGCTTTTTGTTTATCCAATGGGTTTTTATGAGTGCTTTAAGGTCGGTTTTGCTAGGTCGATGATGTGTTAAGACACCGTGAGGATCTGTAGAGATAGCCTTTGCTTGGAAATCAGCTGCTTCGTTTCCTTTTAAACCCATGTGTGAGGGAACCCATGCTAGCTGTGTTTTAGAACTGGACGAAATTATGTTGTCCCGAATGTTATTAATAACTGGCTCGCGATTTTTGATGTTTGACATTGCTTTGAGTACGGAGAGACTGTCTGTGAGTATTAAAGTATTCTTTTTAGACTTTAAGGCAATTTGTGTGGCTTTAAGGATGGCCAAAGACTCTATTTTGAAAATGCTGAAATAGGGTACAACTTTTTCTGCATGCACAAGATCACCGTTGTTGTTTACAATTGCCATTCCTGCATTGTCGTCGGACTTGGAGCCATCTGTGTACAGAAAGTTCCATGTATTAGTTGGAAATGTGCTTACAAGTTCTAGGAATAGTTGGGTATACATTTCTTTGAAAGTTTTCTCTTTTGAGTACGTTGACAAATTGGTATTTATGGCGTCAGGTGGTAGGAGCCATGCGGAGTATTTTTCGATGTCCAAACTCTTAACTTCGAGGTGAAGATTTATCTCATTAGCAAATGATAGGGCTTTGTACAATGTTGAAGGCACTTTCGGGATTTTTTTTCTTTTTAGTATTTTAGTAGCGTCTTTATGGATGGGGGAGCAGTATGAGCAGCAAATTTTTGGTATTAGAAGTGATATTAATATACTTCTTCGATCTTCGAGTGTTGAAAAACCTCCTTCCGTCATTAAGTTTTTAATTGGTGTCGTTCTCAAGGCTCTTAAGGATGTTCTTATGGCTGCATTATAAGTGGGTTGGATAAGTTGCAGGTTGGTTTTTGCGCACTTGCCAAAAATGATTAAACCATAATCGATCTTCGATAGTAATATTAGTTTAGTTATATGAATAAGAGTATTTGTATGTACAAAACTGTATTTAGAGGATAAGTATCTTATAATGTTTAGCCTTAAAACTAAGTTCTTTTTTAGCTCTACACATTGTGTTTTAAATGTAAACTTATTGTTAAATATGATTCCTAGAATGTTTAAGTCAGTTACGTTTTGAACATTGATATTATTTAAATTGAAACTGATACTGGAACAGTTAAGCTTCCGACAAATATGGAGGTGTTTGTTTTTGGTAGAAGAAAGCAAAGCACCTGAGAAGGCGCACCAATCGTTTATTTTAATGAGTATTTCTTTAAATTGATTGTGTGAGTATACTAAATCGTTACTTTTCGACATTAAATAAAGATCATCAGCATATAGCGATTGTTCAATATTATTAAATTTTGATATGATTTCAGTTAGATCATCAAAGGCTATAATAAAAAGGATCACCGAGAGCGGTGATCCTTGAGGTATGCCGTTGTGTAAATTGTAAGTTCTTGAGTGCGTATTATTTACCTTAGATCTAAATTTTCTGTGAGAAAGAAAGGACTTTATGTAATTGTATATTTTAAAGCCGATTTTCCATCTTAGTAGTTTATTTAAAATAACATGTATGCCAATCCTTTCGAACGCCTTCTCAAAATCCAATGAGACAATAGATACATGATTTTTGTTTGAAAGAGCATATGAAACAAATTCGTCGATATGGAGAAGACAGTCACTAGTGCTTCGACCCTGTTTGAAGGCGACTTGGTTCATGTAAATAAGATTGTGTTTTTCAACGTACCACATCAGTCTTTTGGAGATTATTTTCTCCAAAAGTTTGGAGATACATGGTAGCAATGAAATGGGTCTGTATCCATCGGTCTCTGACAAATTTTTGTTCGGTTTGGGAATCGGAACAATTGTTGCGGTTTTCCACATTTGGGGGATTATGCCTTGGTCAAATATGTTATTAAACAGGGTGAGTATACGTTTTTTCGCTTCATATGGAGCATTTTTTAGGAGTGGATAAGAAATTCTGTCATACCCAGGTGATTTACCCTTGACTGAGCTCAAACAACTTTCGAATTCGATATAATTGATAGGTAATTCAATTATTTTTGCTGAGCTTGAAGGTTGAAACGAAATGTTATTGTTATTTAAACAGGATAACTTGGAATTGGAGAATGTGGCTGTAAAGTTAATGTCGTTAGAGTACGTTGACCAGCATTGAGCGAAATGAGCGGAAATTAAGTGGGGTTCTGCTATAGGGCCGGACACAGTGTTTATCAGTTTGATTGAATTGGGGGAATAATTACCTGTGAGAGTTTTGATATCGGACCAGATTTTTTTGCAAGAAGTATTGGGATTAAGCTTGGCTGTAAAATTTTGAAAGCTTTGTTTTTTTGACTCTTTGGCTTGTCGGCGAAATTGGGCGTTGGCTTTGCGATACATGATAAGATTTAAGTTATTAGGGTGTTTTTTGAAAATTTTCCAAAGCCGTTGCTTTTGATCTCTAAGTAAGACAATGTCTGAATTCCACCAAGGGACGACTTTCTTAACTACAATATGTTTAGTCTGGGGGATAGAAATGTTTGCGGCATGCCGAAGACTTTTAATTATTTTTGCTGCTTCCTGATTTAAATTGTTTGACTGGGGAGAGTTGTTTAAAAATTGAGTTAAATTTGCTTGATAACGAGTCCAATTTGCGCGATCGATTATAAATTTAGGAGTTGGTGTTGATGGTTTGCTCTGATTACTCATATTAATACTCTTGGTGATGGGAAAGTGATCGCTTCCGTGAAGAAATGCATCTCTTTTCCAGACTGTAGAGGGAAGTAGTTGAGGTGAAATAAAAGTTAAATCAACGTGAGTTAAGGTGTTGTGCGTTGATAGGTGAGTTGGACTGCCGTCGTTTAGAAGGGAGAGTTCGGTGTTAGTAAGAAAAGTTTCTACTTCTTTACCTCTTGTATTTAATACAGGAGAACCCCAAAGGGGGCTCCATGAATTAAAATCTCCAGTTACAATTACAGGTGAACTCACGGTTCTCAGAATATTTTCTAAATCCAACGAGGAGAAGGGTTGGGTTGGGTGAATGTACAATGATATAATTGTCAGTTTAAGTACAAGTTGGATTTCTACGGCAATGACAGAAATGTTGGAACTAAATTGTAGAACTTTGTGTGGAATTGATTTGTGAACCAATATACCAGTGCCTTGCTTAGATGTTGTGATTGTACTTAAGTTATGAAAGTAGCTTGAGTATTGTTTGGGGGCTTTTGCATTGGTGTTGTCTAGGACATGTGTTTCTTGTAGGCATATAATATCGGGCTTTTGATCGTATATCAAAAGTTCAAGTTCTTGATAATTATTTATATATCCATTAAGATTCCATTGTAGAATCTTAAGGAGTGAGTTTTTATTTGCGCAAGACTTACGTGCAGTATAAGAGACTCTATACTGCGGAAAATCCGATGTTGGCAATGATATTGGTTGATTGGATTGACTCCGTCGTCCCGATGCTGAGTCCAACGAGCCCCTAGTGGGGCTAGAAGGTCTCAGTTCCGAGGCGACGGAGTCAGTGTTTTGGGTTCCAATGGAATGTTTAGATGCTTTCATCATCTGATACAGTTTCATGTAATTGTGAGTGATTTATATTTGATTTTGGAGAGATGTTCTTGTTTTGGGACAAATTTGATTCGGGAGTAGTTGAGTAGTATTGATTGTGTTGTTGTTTTTGTGAGTTGTTATTTTGACTTTGATTAGAAGAGTGATTGTTGTTATTTTTGAAAGAGGATGGTGCGCTTGAGTTGGAGAGAGATGAAGTGGAAGTGTGTGCTGTTTTAAGAGTGGAAATAGAGTTTGGAGAGAGTGTGTTGGAATTTGATGATGTTGGTTGATTTGATATATCATTTTCGTGTTTTGAACTGGAATGAGAGGTTAGATTGGGAGGTAAATCAATATTTTTGGAACGTGGTGGAATAGAAGTAGTTTGATTGTTTTGTGCTTGCGTTGTTGTTTTAGATGAAATTGTAGGAGGTATTGAGAGAGATGAACTGGAGAGACCAGCATTTTTGGTGACAGAAGAGAAAAGAGATGGCAGGTTGCTAAGGTCCGGGTTTTGTTCTCTGTAAATTTTTGATGCTTCGGCCATAGTACATTTGTTAATTGTTTTAATTTTGAGAACTTCCTTAGCTTGAATATATTTTTTGCATTGCTTTGAAGAAGCAGGGTGTTCTTCAGCGCAATTTGCACATGAAGTGCGGTTGCATTTTTCGGGTGAGTGAGGAGGGAGATTGCAGTTGTCACAAGAAAGTTCGCGATTACATCGTTTGGCGGTGTGTCCAAGAATCTGGCACTTTTTGCAACGCATTGGATTCGGAAAATATTCCTGAACCTTGAAATTGTACCATCCAACATTGACTGTAGTTGGGGGGCGGAAGACGTCAAACGTAAATAGAATAAGACCAGTGGGCTTTTCTTCCTGATTCTCTGTTCGTTTAAATTTGTAGACTCCTGTAACAGCTTGATCTTTCATTTCCTCGACAATTTCATTTTCTGGGACGTTGATTAAGCATGGTGCATATACTGTGCCTTTCGATGAGTTTAATTCATTATGGAGAGAAACCTTGATGGGGCATATGTTGGAAAGTGAAGTTTTAGAGAGGAATAGGTTAGCAACACGTGTCGATTTTACGAGGATCAATAGATTTCCATCGCGAAGTTGTGAAATAGATTCGTAAGAGGTACTTATACCATCGATGGCTTTTTTCACTAAAAATACACTGAAGGAAGATAAGGGTTTGTCTGGATCAGTTGGGGAAATCACTATAAATTTAGGGTTAGGTGTATTAAGCTTAGAAGGAAGATCAAAGGTTGATTCTATTGGGGAGAAGGAATTTGTTTTCTTTCTTTTTGATGGGGGATCAGATTGATAGTTAAATACATCAAATCGGTTCCCCGAAAGCACTTGTGGCCCTGAGGCCATTTTTCACAATCACAATTGCACTGGAGGTTGTTTGTTTCAGTTTACAACGCGGAGAAAAAAGGCGGGAAAAATGGAAAGGTTAGAAAAGAATAGTGGAGAAAGGGAAAGGTATCAACTTGCTTGGGAGAGAGCGATCGGATTACGATGTGAACTGCTCGAATGCTAGTCGACGACTGTATTAGAATTAGGGAGAGTTCACCCAAGGGAATGCTTTAAGTATGAACAACTGAAGGGAATCATAAAAAATGCTCAAATTTTTCAAGTTCAAGAGAATTACGACCTTGGGAGAGTTGACTGCAATGCAATTTTACAATAACTTCCGAACAAAATTCCCACGCGCGCATGATGCACAAGTCGAGACGATACTCTGGCCGGTGGACGAGGGAGAGGCGGACTAAGTCGCGGGCAACTGCTAGTATATAGATAAACAAGTTTTAGAGTCGGAATAAGCTAAACTGATTTATAGTATGTTTAAAGCTGGAATAAATCGGTATAAATATCACAATGTGTCAAACAATTGTTTTGTCAAATTTGCTATTATGTTGCAGGAGAATTTGCGTCCAAAAAGCTATTTAATTTAAATCTTCGGACCGTACATGGTTCTTAAAATTATTTGTAACCGTTCCTCTTCTTCATACTTACTTTTGCTGGTACTTTTGCAGTCCCAAAAATCAATATTTTGCTCTTCAATTAATTATTTTCTGAAAAAATGAAAGGCAGTGTCAAGTTTGTATATTTATTTGACGAATAAATATACAATGGTGTCAAATTTGTTTACATGAGTTTTAGATTGGTAAATTTTTAACATGAGTTTTAGATTGGTAAATTTTTAATAGCAAAATTTGACATAAGCCAGGCATAACTAAAACGAGTAATAAAATATTTTATAAATAAGGAATAGGAATAGGTTGATGTACGTGCTTAAACTCGTTATAACTATTCCGGGTATCAAACTAGTATTAGTGAAATCTAATAAATAAGGCTGCTAGTATATTATTTTTATATTAAATTTAACTGAATTAAAACTTAACTTAAAACTTAATTGGTTGTTTCATAATTTGTATCCCTTTGCCCCTCAATCCCACATTTATTCTTAAATAGGTATTCAATATTTTCTGTAGTGACCATTATGGCAAAATTTCGCACCATTATGGCAAAATTTCGCGCGATTTTTTAATTTGACTAATGCAAAAAAGAAGTCCTGCGGTTGCTTCCTGAATTTTAATTTGTTTTTTTTTTTATATTACTTATTATTTTCAAATTTGTTTGGTTTATTAAAATAATGTGAATTATTATATAACCCTGCAGGGGTTATTTCCTTTTGGTTTGGGAAATAACCCCTGAAGGGGTTATTGCCACGGGTGTTATTGCACTGCACTCCAAATTGCATCAGTTTTAAACCAGATTAAGTGATTAACCAGAAAGTTCAAATGGTGATTCAATCAACTGATTGGTAAGTGAACCACAGTTATTTTATTCTAAAGGATATAATTTTAACAATGAACTAGATTGCATTCACTCATAAATGAAATGCTTTGTTGATTTAATATCAAATTATGAACTATGGTTTAACTAAAGGATTATGAACAATAATCAAAGGATCGTACGCTTATTCGTTTGAAGCCAGTCAGTCGATAAATTTGCTCTTAATAACGAGAACAATGTGGTTTGTGGCGGAGTCGTTACCTTCATAAATAGGAAATGAGAAAATTTGAAAATAATGAGAATTGAGTGGTTTAATGGTTGACTGAGCTGAATTACATGATTACTATACTGAACTGTTACTGGGCATAATTATTGGCTTTATTATAATAATTTCAATGAAATAGTAATTATTAACATCAGATTGAACTGATTAACTATGATAATAGAAATATCAAATCCATAGAAATTTATTTTTGGAAACAGAAACAAGAGCAGTCACTTTTAAAACGGACTTCCATTGAAGGAACCAAGGCCATTGGCATTGACATTGCAATAATGAACCTAACATTTAACTTTTAAATAAAAAAAAAGGAAAAATGTATATCCAGAATCCTCAGTTTTGTTTGCATTTAAAATAGTAGATTAGAAGTTTTTTGGAAGTTTATATGGTTTCAACGAAAAGTTTTGAGGAAGTAGTGTTATCTTTCAATTATCTTGGGTATTTTAAGTAGCCGTTAATAAAATGCAAGAAATTCAGCTCAGACCAATCCATCCCCACATTATATTAAGACGTATATTAAGGCTTTAAGTCCAAAAATTTGTCCATTACTTCGAAGCACAAATTCAACTATCAAAGAATTAGATGCTGCGCCATCGTATACGGTTTCGGGAAATTAATATATTTCAGCTCTCTCCATCCCTTCTCCAGTCGTGTTCATTCCTGTTTGATTGTTCTTCGTCAAGTACCTACTTGAACTTCATTTCTTTTTTTGATAATGAAAGAATTTAACTGACAACATTTTCAATTTTAATCAATTTTCAGAAAGACATGTTTATTCTTCCCAATTGTTTATTTCACCATTTTTATTTACTTTTACTCAATTCTCCAAATAGAATATTATGTTCAATAAAAAATGTACAAGTCTTTCGTTATACAAACAAAAAGTGTATGCATTATGGTTATGCAAATTAATGCTCACCCATCCTTATGAAAGAATATAAAAGCACAATTTGTTATGAATACATTTGAGACTTTTGTAAAAATGACAATGAATGATGAATGAATTTTAACTGCAGTGAACTCATTTGCCTTAACTGAATAGTTGATTTTAAAAATCAAATTTGAAATGAATCTTAAAATTCTGCTAAGTAAAATGATGAAAGAACAGGCAGTAGTATACCTACTCATTAGCATTTGAAGCTCGGCATTTGAACTGTAGACGTAACTTTACTTCAATCGTTATTCAAAAGTTCTTTTACTAGACAACTAGGGAGGAAAAAGTTTTAATTCAAATTCAAAGACTTAAGCAAAATTTTAACTTATGAAAAAATAAAAGTGGAAACATTTTATTTTCGCTTCGTCGATAAAAATACAATAAACTCCTGCAGATATTCTGAAGGAAGCGTCAAATTTCAAAAACATTCGCATTAAATCAAAGAATTTGTTATTTTACCACCAATCTTATTCATGTACTTGGATTTTATGCAAACCTACATAACGTCTCATTGAAGCGCTATGAATCTGCCAGCAAAAACTTTTCACCGTACCTATAGAAAAATTTTAAGTCTTTTTAAAATATACCGACATTATTCCGAATATAAAGTAGTTCGAGCTCAGTTTTTGTTAGTAACATCAATGTTAGTTAAACGCATCTATTTCTAAATCATTCATAGATATTCAAACTTTCAAACAAGAACAATAATTGATTTCATGGCAAATAGAACTGAATGCTTGTTTGTTGTCATTAGTCAAAAACAGATACTAAACAGATGGTTAGGTTAGGTTAAGCGGGCTGACAGTTGGTGTTGTTACCGTCACACTTAGATCAATATAGATCCATTGTGGTACCCCGAAGTATTGCAACTTCCTGAAAAAAAAACCTATGAATCATGTGGTTCATTTAGCCATTTAGAGGTCTTGACAAAGCTTAGTAAGCTTTTGCCTGGCATTTCGGATACTTCCTCTAGTTCATTAAAGAATAAATTGCCTAGAGTTTTCTTCCTAGTAAGACAGAGTGAAGGAAAGTGGCAGAGAAAATGAGCAGTGTCTTCATGCTCGTCCTCTTCACCACAGCCTCTGCAAAGGTCATCGGTACTAAGCCCCATCTTTTTCTTATGATAGCCAAGTAGGTTGTGTCCTGTGATTATGCCAATAAGGGATCTTAGGGAGGGTTTGTTAAGAGTTAAATTCCTGTCGGATCTTTTCTTATCGTATCTAGGCCATAGTTTCCTGGTATTAACACAGGTTTCTAGGAGATTCCATCTGGTGTTGGATTTTTAGAGGACGATTTTACTGACATTATGTTTCAGTTCACATAACGGAATTCCTATATGATGGTCTGTGAAAGAGGGGTCTAGTGTAGATCCTTCCTTTGCAAGCTCATCCGCCTTTTCGTTGCCTGGTACATCACTGTGGCCAGGAACCCAGCAGAGTCTTACGTTGTGCTGTGTGCAAAGAACCTTTAGCTCTTCGCGACAGCAAGAAACAAGCTTCGACTTGATTTGGGTGACAGAGATAGCTTTTATTGCTGCTTGGCTATCAATGAAAAAAGTGATGTCCGTGTGTGATATCGCCATCATGGATATATGTTTAGCAGCGTTTTTAACTGCCAAGATCTCGGCTTGGAAGACGCTGCTATGGTCGGGGAACCTGAATGATTTGGCAAGGTTGAGGCTTTCAGAGTAGAAGCCTGCACCTACTCCAGTATTCATTTTAGAACCATCGGTGTAGATGGTAATGGTTAAGTCGTTAGTGTAGGGCACACTATTTTCCCAATCTAGTCTATTGGGGAACCTAGTACTAAAAGATTTGTTGAAATCTAAGTAAGGGGTCAATCTGTGCAGATATTGTTATCTACGTATTTTTTAGAATAGCTGCGTGGCCACTCTGACTAGTTTTCCAGATGTTGGTTTGGCTGAGCCTGAGGGCGCTGTTTGCAGCTGATTCTTGGTCGAATAGATCTATGGAGGGGGAGATTGAGGATCGTTTCTAAACCCGCAATTGGGGTAGTCCTCATCTTATCACTAGTACTGATACAAGCCATTCTTTGTACTTTGGTAAGTGTTTTTAAATTCGTGGATTTCTCCAGCGCTTTCCCCAAACCAAGCTGCCATACTAAACAGATACTTAAACATTCTTGTATTCTTCAATGATAACAATGATTGCAGTTTCATTTGTTATGTTGTTGCAACATTTCTCCTTGACAGTTAAAACACATTTTCATATCCAACAGTCGTCTGCAGGCATGTGATGACTCTTTGGTGACATTGAAATTGTTCATCCTTTTTGACAATGCAAACACTATGTGTTTGAAATTAGTTATCTAAGGACAATTGTGTCTTGTTCTTTGAATGACAACTCAAAATGAATTTCGTCAGCACAAAGGAGCGTGTCTGAGAGGAACATGTCATATTACTCCCTGCACTTAAATTTTGTCCACCCACTCAGTCAAACTCATACAAATACTGAAACTTATTATAATTGTTTTTTACCCCCACATCTTTTTCTTTTATTTAAAGTGGTTTTTCCATTTGAACATGTTTTTTTTCCAAAAGGAGACAATTTTTCTAAAAGTAATAATAAATTTCAATAAATCCTAATAACTCTCTTCTCTTGCAGAAGCCCACACGTTCACTACGGCGTATACGTATTATATTTTAAATTAAGATTTGTTTTACGTTTAACCTCAATCAAATTTCTTTTGCGTCATAGTTTGAAATGAATACACCTGTGAATCGAAAGCCAGTTCATCTGGTGTCCCTATCAAAATTAAATAGCATTTCCTTGGGCCACACCTTATCCTGAATATCAAGTGGATTTATTTAGAGCTCCGAAAGACCTTTTTGAAATGATTTCGTCATCAACTCAGATGAGGCCGACGAACGGCTACTGTTTATTTAAAGATTGTAATGATTTGCCTTCGGTCCAATTATATTCAAAAAAAGCTCTCAGAATGCTAATGACATCATCATAGTTATTGAAGCTAATCTTCGCCTACGTTGGAAAAGGTTGCAATACGGAAGGTATGTAATGTTTTGTTTCTATTCCCTTGATAAGACAAAAATAGTAGAGGTGAACAAAAACAAATTTGGGATTTTTTAATGGTGAAAGTCTGTATTTCCGGTTAGTTAAGATATCCCATTTAGTAGAAATGGCTTTATGAAAAGATTTATAAACAGTCAGATAAGGCTCATTTAAATGGTCTCAGTTTTCAAATACTTCCAAAACATCCAATATGTTCAATTTATTCTTTGACATTGAAATAGAAATCCGTTTTTGTTTTTCAATATAAAGTTTGTCCTCAGCACTGAAACTTAATTCAATCCATCATCTCAAGCAAGTTTAAGACGATAAAAAGATATTTCTAGATTATTCAGTTGAAGACATTTCAAATGAAAACTTCAAATATTTTCAAAAATTCACCAAAGATAAGACGTTTGTTTTTGTTGACGAAAAACAGAAAAACAACAGGTCTGTGCTAAAAATTAATTTCTACAAAATCCGAAAGTTTTGCTTGACTTAGCTTAGATCTTTAGAGGTATGTCTGATTTAATATGCAAATCTTTATGTTTATGACAAAACCGAAATCGTTTGTTTGTGGAAAAGAAAACTGCCAAAGTTTGTGTTGACTTAAAACGAAACACTCTTCAACTCTAATCTTTTGGTGTTTTAACTTTCAACGTGTCTGCTCGGGGGAAAATCAGAGAAAAGTCTCTTCTTGAAGAATTATGATTATTCTCGATTTAAGCTTTTTTGTTTTATTACGTACTTAGGCTTTCATTTTCATTCCTATTAACAACGAAACACAAATATACATATCCTTAAATAAAATAATCTTGAATTCCTTGAATCCGAACAAAGCAGACCTCACACACACATCCCGTTATCCGTGGTTTGTTTGCAAAAGCTAAGGAGAATACTTTATTCAATTAAATCGGAAGTGGAAATAACCTCAAATGGAAGTAAAGAAGTGTTGAGATGATTTCAAGCTTTTATTTTTTATTTTTTTGTAGAAACCGTTTATGAGATTTACTGAGCTTGAATCCTTTAATGTCTGATTAATATACAACATCTGTTGGTTGAGCGGGATGGTATGCTGTGGCACAACCGATTTCATATAAGAAAAAGGAGTATGTAAGAACGACTCCGATTTTTAAATCCTGGGCAACTAACTCTAGAAATTTCAATAAATGACAAATCCCTATATTCACATCATTGCTTTCACTGTCAATATTAGGTAATACTTGACTGAATTTTTTGCAAAACCAACCTTTTTTTCTTCTGTCGTGAAACGGATTGAAGTGGAATTGGAATGGAATAGTGCATCGTATCACATTATTATTTAGATCATTGAAAAGGAAGATAGTAATGATGATGAAGATAATATATTTCATGAAATGAACTTGTCTTGGTATTTCGAAGAGGATTAGCTACAACTTTACCAAAAATCAAAGATGGAATTAAAAGAGAGTTCCACCACAATCGACAAAGACTGCATGAGTCAGATCTTGAAAATAGAAACTACGTGATGGAAACTAAATATCCGAAACTCTTTCTCCGCAAGCAATTTCAATTTATCTTTAAGTATAGCTCTTGAGCTTTTCCAGTTGGATCCTTGACGTGAAAAGAATTTTTAAATTGATAGAAGGAGTCGATGTACATTGGTCTTAAATTGCTGAATATTTCAATAAGTGAGAAAACTTCCGAAGACAGTGTGTGGAAGAAAGTTCCACATGAGCGTTGTACGACTAAAGAACGATTCACTGCATTTGACAGTGCGTCCAAAGTTGGGCTCGATGGTAAACTAATGAGCGTTCTAAGAAGCGCTAATGTGACGTGTGAATTGTTTAAGAAAGAAAGAAAGTTGGCTCTTTCACTTTCGCACTGAACGTAGAAGCAACAATAGAAAAGGGATAGACACAAAACGTGTAGCTGGAGCACCAGCCAGTGATGGAGCCGAACTTAAGCTTTGGACAGATATAAGTGTAATAGATAGTAGGTAGATCATAAGGGGAAAAATATTTCAAAATCCGTCTTAAGAAACCCAAGAGAATATCGAGATATTCGGTCTCATTAATACAAGTGCCACTTAAAGATATTGAGAAGGGGGTATATAACTCTTTAAGACAACATTAGGTTCTCGAAGCATTAAACTCTACGTGGTTTCTTAGTCTCCATTGCTCAATGCTGTTTATGTCAGAGTTTAATGAGCTTATCATATTTTGCCGTTGCAGTTCCACATTCGAAGAGGAGCAGTGTGAGTCTGAAAACGAATTAAAAAAGCTAAGGATACGTCCGCGGCGTAACAATTTATTGGATAAGAAGTTTCAGACAGGAGATCATTTATGAAAAAGAGAAAAAAGGCCGGGGACAAAATGGAACCCTGGAGCACACCATTGTTTATGTTGCGGCTTTCGATCTTGAATACTTCCAGTACAATTTTTATTGAAAGGTTTGAAAGAAAGTTTCTAATCCAATTAAGTAAGGATTCGTCGACACCAAAAACTCGCATTTCCGCCAACTCTTTTATTAAGACGCCATACTTTTTCAAATGCCTTTGAAATCTCTAAAACGATGTGAAGATTTATTCCACTGTTCGGTGAGATAGACCATGAAATCACCTGTGGACCTGTTGCTGGGAAAGTCGAATTGCCAATTGATCATAGAAGCTTTCGGTCTTCTAGATTTATATTTAGCCGATAATTTATCAGCGTTTATATGACCTTGGAAAAAAGGGACGTAAGTGCAGTCGGCTGATAAAAAGAGGAAGAAAAGCATCAGCCTCTTTTTTTGAATTGGCTGGACTGTTTAAAGCTCGTAAGCAAATGAAATAATTTTATAATTTGTGACCATCCCGTATGAGATCAAGAGCTTTCAAAAGTTATAGACATTTTATGTTAACGAATGTTTACTTATTTTAGGCAAAGATAAAGATTGGTTATTATTGGCAGAAACAAGCAAGAACACAATTCTATTTTTGGCAATTCAGTCATAGAAAAATACAATCTTGATGAACGCAATACCTTATGTTTGTAGTATTCCTTTAATTAAAAATTCAAATGCTTTCAAAATGATTCGTCTGATATTTGACTAATCGTAATCAATTAAAGTCTTTGTTGAACTGAATAAAAAGTACCTATAAGGGAATATGGAAATAGGCAAAGAAAATTCATGACACCGCTTGTGTATTCTTTCGCTTGTGTATTCTTGGCAAAGCAATTTGCAAAACCGCAGGATAAAGCTAAGGTAAAGTTAAATTTGCAAGAGCTACCTTAAAAACCCAATAGCACGCAATGTCAATAACAGTGACGACACGACCGATAAAGATGGGTGTGTAACTTCAGTTGAACAGCATCGATACGATATTCGATAATAATATATTTCTACAGGAATGTGACTATTTTGAAAATTTCTTTTCTTTCTTTCTCAATAGACTGCCACTTCCAAAAATTGCGAATTGATGATGATTTTGCTGTTGATGTTTGACATGTGTCAGAATTTCTTGCACGTGAACCGTTAGAATTTTCGGTAAGCATGTGTCTATTTTTGTCACTGTTCGGTTTTTGGATTGTAGTTGTGATGTTATCGATACTTTTGGGTTTCATGATTTTAAAAATATGTTTTAGATGATACCTGATAGGATTGTTTCTTGTTGGATGTTCGATTTGTTCTGCAGCGTATACAGAAAACTCTCAAATCTAGCAGGTATTTAACTTTTCATATTAAAAAATCAATCAAAGATATCATCATTAAGCTTAAGAATTTGATAACATGTGTTAACCCAACCGTAGTTAAGTAAAATTGTACACTCTTCATTGTGGATAAAAGAAGAAGAAGTATCCAATTAGTGATAGCAAACGTAAAAATGCTCGAGTGGCGAATATAAATGTAGGTAGAATTGAAAACTTTTCACTCGTATTTCCAGAGCTGGGTCGACTTGTTTTGAAAAAAGTTCAGTTAAGTTTGCGGTTGCTGATTAAAATAATGAAGCTCTTATGTTTCTCAGACCCCTATTCTTCCTTATATTGTGATGAAACCAGTTGAAACCATAGAGTAGATATTAAGAAATTGCAATTATTATTTTATATTGAGGTTGAATGAGATATAAGGGTTATTTTAGGAATATGACTAACCTAAACATGTCGTCGCCTGAAAAGCAAAGTGACATAAGTCAAAATTTGGCGATTTTGAGTTAAGTATACAGAAAAAATCGCAAAAAAAAATATTATTTTTCTATCAAACCGTCGTAAGTATAGTTATTAAACTGCCAGAACGAGCGCGTAAGTGACGTTTTGAACTTAAGGTAACATCTCTGGTCTTTTTTCCGGCAAAATGTCTTTAAACACAAAAATGTCAGACTGCTGGTACATTTTGCTTGATAAAAATATTAAATCGTGATAAAATTTATCTGGAAAAGTGACACTTTTTGTTTTGCGTCTTTTGCAAAACGACACTTTTTCATACATTTTCGGATTTTCTTTTCAATTTTATAAGGTATTTTGATGCGAAACGACACAAGTCTGACACTTTTTTTTTTAAAACGGTTTTTTTGAAAAACTTCAATATACAACTCGAAAGAAGAAAAAAAAATAATACCTTTTTACTCTACAACTTTTTTGTTTTCACTGAAATTCATAACTAAATTGAATTTTTTAAGTAACAAAAAATTTCAAATTGCTTTTCTGAAAATTTAAGAATTTTGACTTATGTCACTTTGCTTTTCGGGCGACGATGTGTCTCGTCTGTAAATAAAATAAAATAAATAAATAAATAAAATAAAGACAAGAATAGTGTGCTCTCTTCCCTGTTAATTAAATATTTAAATTCAAGCGCTCTCCAAAGCCTATTTTCATTATTTTACTTATTGAAAGTTCATAATTTATTGTTTTATTAGAGATTTTCCACACCTTTTCTCCTTATATGTGTTCACAAAAACTACTACAAACCAACAAACTACTAGTTAATAAGAAATCTAATGAAGAAATAATAATTTGCTTCGTTCTCATGGTTTTGAGTCTTAAGTCAAATTTTAATTAAAAAGGCAAGAAATCGTTCTACTTATCAATATAGACCATTCATTCATCCATGAATGAATGGAGCGAAGCGGCAATGTAGTGAAATTAAATTTTTCCTCCAATTTATTCGATACTTTTAACTTTCCTTTTTTTTAATATTTGATGCTTTCGCCAACAAAATCGTCCGCAAATAGTTTGCGGTCTCATGGTTTTCATTTTAGCGATTGTTTAGGTTTTGTTGAATATATATTTTTTAAGATATATATGTGTAGAATTTGTTAGTTAAATATAGTGTAATTGTGTAATTATTGTTAGTAATGTGTAATGTGTTTTTTACCGACATCCAAAATGTGGTTTTTGTGTGTTGTGTGCCTTTTGTGTGTATAAATGTTCCGTGTATGGTTTTTAAAAATAATGAAAACCAATTGTTTTATTTTTTCTTAATACGTTATAATTTGTGATTTTTATTCAATTCTTTAATATATGTAACTTGTGATTTGTATGAAAATATATGTATGTGAATGTGAATGTGAATGTACTGATTTATGTGATTTATTTCTTGATTCAATTAGGTCGACCGACCTCTATGACAGCTGAATTCATAATGATTGAATTTTTGCATATGCAGTTTAGTTTCTGCTCATTTAAAAGCTTTTAGTTCAGTTAGTTTGTACAAAAAAAAACAACTCGTATCATGCGTGTGCATAGCGGGAAGCGCAAATGCAACACACCAAGATTGAGAGAGCAAACATTAAGAGATTAAGATTAGGTATATTTTTATGAATATGAATTAACGAAATTATAGGGTGATGTTTCCGATGTTTGGTAATCTTAAACATCCAGCCCCCCCTGAAAGGCTATGACGATGGCGTTTCAGAACAGGGTAGTCGAGCGACCTTGGTTATTGGTCGAACATAGTCTCCAAATTTTGTGCGGATAGTTACAACTCGGCACCTTTCATCTGCTCCTGGGTGGGTGTCGATAATCCGTCCTAGAATCCATTTTGAAGGGGGTAAGTTTGGCTCCTTGAGTAGGACGACATCATCAACTTCGAGATTTTGGTGAGATTTTGGCCATTTTGAGCGATGCTGTAATGAAGTTAAAAATTCAACATGCCAACGTTTCCAAAACCCTTGAAGCATTGCCTGCAAAAGAGACCAATTAGTTTTGATTGAAATGGTAGAGTTAGAAACATCAGGTTGAGGAACAGCGGTATATGCTTCCCCGATTAAAAAATGAGACGGTGTTAGGGCAATAGGGTCAAGGTCAGAGGTTTGCCACATAGGGCGCGAATTGAGCAGGGCTTCGATTTTCACTAACAGGGTGTACATTTCCTCATACGTGAGTTTTGTGTCCCCAATAACGCGTTTGAGATGCAGCTTGACGGATCGAACGCCTGACTCCCACAAACCTCCGAAATGTGGGGACGATGGAGGGATGAATTTCCATTCGATGTTGTCTTTAGACAGGTGGTCGATGACGATGTTATTGTGTTGTTGACTGCAGAGATGATTGTAGAGTTCATTCAGAAGACGTTTAGCACCAACGAAGTTGGTACCATTATCGCTCCAGATTTCCGCTGGCTTACCGCGGCGAGCAACAAACCGATCAAGAGCTGATAAAAACGCGATTGATGTTAAATCTCCAACCAATTCAACGTGAATTGCCTTTGTCACGAAACAGACGAAGAGAGCTATGTAGGCCTTCACAAATTTCAGGTTTCGACCCCGATTCAAACGAAGCGTTATAGGCCCCGCATAATCGCAACCTACTCTACTGAACGGTCGCGCGTACCGGATTCGATCTGAGGGAAGATTACCCATAAGTTGTTTGGATGTTGCCTTTTGCTGACGAATACAGTCAATACAGTCTCGTATCACCTTTCGAGCAAGATTTCTGCAACCTAGTATATAAAAGTTTTGTTTGATTAAAGCGAATAAAAGTGAGGCACCAGCATGTAAATGGTTTTTATGTGTAAACTCTGCGATTAATTTAGCGATTCAATGTGATTTACACAAGATTATGGGGTGTTTTTCTGAGAAAGTCAAGTTTGCGTGTTCTAATCTACCGCCGACACGAAGAACACCTGATGAATCGATGAACAGATTCAAGCTTAAAAGTCTGCTTTTCGAAGGAAGCTCTTTATTTGTATTTAAACATTGAATTTCAGAACTAAATAACGACGATTGAACATATTTTATGATTTGAGTTCTAGCAAAAGACAACTCTTCAGTAGAGAGTGGATTTCGTTTCTGGAGTTCTTTAGGTAGAAAGTAGTTTTCGCGAAACCGAAAAACGTATGCTGTTACGCGCACTACCTTAAACCAACTTGACGAGTTATTGATGACTGTTTCAAACGGATGATTTAAATTTACATTAGAGATGAATACCTTTACGGTTCGGTTGACCTTTCGCTCTTCCAATTCCAAGTCCTGAGTGTCGATATCTGCCGTGTTGAACTTTGTTGATGGCCATTGGTCTCGATCTTTACTAAGCCATTCAGGACCCTTCCACCACAGACTAGTTTTTTCCAAAACTGATGGTAACAATCCTCGGGTAGCGGCATCTGCAGGATTAGAAGCTGAACGAACATGACTCCAAGATTTGAAAGGGATCGATGTTAGGATCTCGGATGTCCTGTTACCAATGAATACTGACCATTTCTTCGGAGGAGCAGCCAGCCAATGCAAAACAATGGACGAGTCCGTCCAAGCGAAGATTTTGACATCTGGCTCTAGTAAAGAGAGCTTGATTTTATTTATCAACCGGACAAGTAGTAAGGCTCCACACAACTCAAGCCTTGGAAAAGGTAAGACCTTTAATGGGGCGACTCTTGATTTTGCTGCGACTAGTGTGACGGATATAGAATTATTTGATGTGACATTTCGACAATAGACGACTCCTGCGTATGCATCTAAAGATGCATCACAGAAGCCGTGCAGTTCCCAAGAATGTTTGTTTTGTAGCATCACTCGCGGTATGGTGAATGTTTGTACGATGTGTAGCTCGTTCCTTATGGCATTCCATTGCTGTGATATAGGCTCTGGAACATCCTCATCCCACTTGATTTGTTGCCTCCAGAGCTCCTGAAGTAAGATCTTGACGCCTATGATAACTGGTGCAAGGAATCCCAAAGGATCGAATATTTTTGATGCGTCTGACAGAATGTGACGTTTGGTGCATGAGTTAAGAAGATTCAGTTTAACCTTGTACGAAAAGACATCCTTTGATGGACACCATTGTAGTCCGAGAACTTTCACAGAGTTAGATTCTTCAAAATCGACTGGTGTTAGTTCACGTTGATCTTCAGGCAAGGAGATCAAAAGTGGCCAGCAGTTCGTGGTCCACTTACGTAGATTGAATCCAGCCGATTTTAACAATTCCACGAGTTCAAGCCTAAGAGAAATAAGATCTTCAATGGTGTCTGATCCAGTGATGACGTCATCGACGTAAAAATCGTTGAGGAGAATTTTCGAAGCACGAGGATGACTTTCTGAAGAATCTTGACCTAACTGGTTCAGGACTCTTACAGCCAAAAATGGAGCAGCGGAAGTTCCGTATGTGACCGTTAGCAAACGAAAATGTTTCAAGGGTTCTTCAGGGCCTTCACGCCATATAATTCTTTGAAAATCTGTATGTTTTTTGGAGACCCAAATCTGCCGGTACATTTTTTCAATATCTCCTGTTATAAGATAGGCGTGTTGGCGAGAACGTAAGCAGATTGAAAATATGTCACGCTGGATGGTCGGACCAACAAGAAGAGTTTCATTGAGTGATTGCGATGAACGAGTTTTTGCAGATGCGTCGAACACAACACGGATCTTAGTCGTACTACTATCCACCTTGAATATTGCATGGTGAGGCAAATAGTAATTGGAAGAATTCGATTTTTGGATTTCATTGGCTGGAATTTCTTCCGTTTGCCCGAGTGAAATGTATTCGTTAATGAATTTTCCATATTCTGATTTCAGATTATGATTCCCATTGAATTTCCTTTCAATGGAATGAAAACGAACAAGAGCAGTACCGAAAGAATCACCGAAATCATAATTTGTTGAAGATTTAAAAGGAAGTTCTACTTCGTATCTTCCATCTGGTATCATCCAGTGTCAGTGGTTGTTCGTAAGACACTTCTTCAATCTTCCAAAATCTTTCTAGATCAAATTCTCGATCATGCTCTAAGCAAGTGTGGAATGTTTGAATACCTGATCTATTTTGTACAGGTGACGAGTGAGACCCGGCTATAACCCAACCAAATATAGTTGGAATCGAGGTGATGGATCCACCTTCTTCGATTTCAGCAGCGCCCTTGATAATATTAAAGAATCTATCAGCACCTACTTAAATATCAATTGGCCCAGGTTCAGCAAGACAAGGATCAGCAAGGTCCAGGTTACAAAACTTTTGAGGAATTCGATCTATCGATATTGGAGGAAGCGAGGACGTGATCTTAGTTAAAACGAAGCAGCTGAGATCAATCGATTCAGAACTGTAGCATGACACAAGGTTAAGTCTGACTAATCCATTGGTTACTCCCGCAGATTTTGATGCGATTCCTACAACTGGAATCCTAACGCGTGTGCGAGGAAGTCCCAAACGTTGAGCTGTTTGCTCAGTTACAAAAGACACCTGAGATCCTGAGTCAAGAAGAATGCGTACTGTTTGATAAATTCCCTGCTCGTCCTGAATACGGGCTATAGCTGTAGGTAGAATTGTATTGACTTGGTGTTTAGGTTTGAATGAGATTGAATGATTTGTGATTAATGAATTTGATTGATTTTGAATTTGATGATCAGCATTCGAAGAATTGTGATGACGATGAGAATTAGGAACTGCATTTGAATTTCGATTTGGATTAAAGTTCTGATTTGATGTTTGATTTGAAATTTGAGATTGTAGCAAATGGAGAAGGGAATGGTGGCGCGAATGGCATTGGTGACAACGAACTGTGAGACGACAATTATTAGAGGAATGCCCCGAACGCAAGCAATTAAAGCAAAGTGATTGGTTTCGTACGAATTCACGACGAGATTCGAGATTTAACGATTTAAATTCTTGGCAACTAGACAGCAAATGTGCATCCTGACATTTTGGACAACTAGAGGTAGATTTTACTAAATGCGTACGAACAGCTCGGGTGCTGTTTGGACTTGAAAAAGAACTGCAAGTTTCAAGACACTGGCAACGCTTTTGAAGAAACTCCAGGAATTCGTGTATGGTGACATCATCTCGCGAGCCAACTTCTTCAGCCCAAGCTTTTTTAGTTTCCTGATCCACCTTTTGAAGAAGAAGGTAAATCAGCCATGGATCTCGTGCATTAGAATCCAACGCATTGAGTCCCCTTACTGCTTCATCTGCGCCATTTGCTATTTTTCGAAGCGATTGGAGATTTGAAACATTGCATGACGGTAGCGAAAGAAAGGACTGAATGAAAGATCGAACTATAAGATGCTTCTGGTCGTATCGTTGCTCTAGTCTATCCCAAGCTTCGACATAATTGTTTTCTGAACATTGAATATGTTTCAGAAGATTCGCGGGTTCTCCTCGGAGGAACGATTTTAAAAAATGTAACTTTTGAGCGCTTGTAATTGTTCGATTTGAATCGACTGTTCCCGTGAACATGTCTCGAAAGGTCGGCCAATCTTTATATTCCCCCGAAAAAGGCTCAATTGTAATGGTTGGAAGTTTTACTGTCTTATATGAAACCGAAGCCTCTGAATCTTCTGAAGGCGTATGATCTTCTAGGCCTACAGCCTTAACAAGACTCTCACGTGTTTTTGACCTATTGCGGATTGCGTCCGAAAGTAAAGCGTGAGTTTCGAAATATTTTGCCTCGTATTCGGCAAATTCAGATTCACGATCTACATAGCCTTCTGTCCCTGCAAATTCTAAAAGATCATTTTGCAAAGCTATAAACTCTTGCCACGATTCGTTTAATTTTTGCAAACGAAATTCTAAATTTTCTAAACTCGTCGAATCAGTAATTGCACTAGCAAACGTTGCTGTAAGAGTCATATAACCTTTCGCACGACCACGCTTTGCAATAACTTTATTCATATTGAATAATTAAAATGTTGCTTTAACTGTACTTCAAAATTGCACTTATTTATACCGTATCAGAATTTGCATGAATGTCCGTTAAGGACAGAAGGTAATACCGTTTGATAGAACCGTTATCGAAATCACGTGAATAACTGGCTTAAATGTTCGCTATAACGCCTTTGTTAAAAAGTCTCAAAAAAAAATTAACTGTTTCATATATCAGACCCGCACTGTAGATTTGATTTGCACATATATATTTACTGTATATTGTATGTGTCTATGTACATATAATTTGATTAAATTCAATTAAATTTCTAGGCACTGTTTCAATATTTCATATGGCTACCGAAGGACCAAATTTATGTTTAGGTTTTGTTGAATATATATTTTTTAAGATATATATGTGTAGAATTTGTTAGTTAAATATAGTGTAATTGTGTAATTATTGTTAGTAATGTGTAATGTGTTTTTTACCGACATCCAAAATGTGGTTTTTGTGTGTTTTGTGCCTTTTGTGTGTATAAATGTTCCGTGTATGGTTTTTAAAAATAATGAAAACCAATTGTTTTATTTTTTCTTAATACGTTATAATTTGTGATTTTTATTCAATTCTTTAATATATGTAACTTGTGATTTGTATGAAAATATATGTATGTGAATGTGAATGTGAATGTGAATGTACTGATTTATGTGATTTATTTCTTGATTCAATTAGGTCGACCGACCTCTATGACAGCTGAATTCATAATGATTAAATTTTTGCATATGCAGTTTAGTTTCTGCTCATTTAAAAGCTTTTAGTTCAGTTAGTTTGTACAAAAAAAAACAACTCGTATCATGCGTGTGCAGTGCTGTCGTTTTAAAAATTTCAAGAGTAGTATTTTTCTGTCATTTTGGGGAGTATTTTCTTAAATTGAGGAGTAAAACAAAACACAACAAACAAATGCTTGACCCATGAACAAAATTAAGAACTTAAAACAATAAAGACCGAATTCAACGTTAATTGACCTTCTGCGAAGGTTAATGTTCAGAAAACAGACCAATAGAAGAATGTAATGTCATGGCAAATTTTTGCTTTCACTGCTCAAAGGCCAACATTTTTAAATAAGATAGTTTAAATAAACAAAAACATTTTAAATTCATCACTTTTTTTATTAAATAAGAAGTTGGCAATATTTTATATAAATAAACAAAAAAATAATTTCATCATTTTAATTCTTTTTTTTTTTTTTGAATATTCATAAATAAATAAAATATATAAGAAAAGAACATTCCTCCAATATGACTTATTGAACAAAACAACAAAAATAAAATACATTCATAAAAACATCAAATACATAAAAAGAGCTCATCGAAAAAACAACAAAAATAAAATACATTCATAAATACATAAAAAACATAGAAAAGTTCACCTTAATATAATCATTTAATAAACAAAACAAAAAACACAAAGCCTTATAGCCTTTTCACACCAGACGCATAACGCTGTTTTCAGCTGTCAGTTTTCAAAAACTCGAAATCTGTTCACACCTAAATTTCAGGTTTTTGTTTGACATTAAAAATCTTTGATGTCAAGTAAGGGATGCCATATGTTCTCTTTTTAGAAGATTCACACTTTTTTCACACACATTCGCTCTTTGTTTTTCGTTGCAAGTTTGATTCACGATAGTGTAAGATATTAAAAATTGAAAACCACTGGATGAAAAAGTTTTCCTCATCGATTTTTCAAAAGAAAAAAATATTTGTTTGTCGCTGCTAAGAATTTGTTCATTTGTATTTTTATATGTTCTCAAATGGCAACCCTATATCAACTGACACGTTTAGTCGTGAACAATTTTACAAGCAGACTGTCAATCTACTCTTGCTATTGGAGGGAGGGAGAAATATATACGATCGATACATACGATATATACGATATAATGAATTATAGACTGCTGAATGCTTTCACTTTTTTGGTTTTGACTGGTTTTCACAAAAACTTGTTGTTTTGCAAAACAGGGCTGTCAACAAATTTGTATGGGAAAACACTTGATTTCCTTCAAGTTTTTGAAAAGTTTTGCAAAACCGCGTTTTGCGTCTGATGTGAAAAGGCTATTAAACCTATAAACAAAAAAATTTTCAATTCAGTATTTCAAATTCGATACTTCATATTTTTAGTTACAAACATTAATATAATTTTTTGTAATTTTCGATTAAGGTTTTTGATGGCTCCCATTTTTCGGTGAAATTGTTTTTTAGTAGTTCCTTAGCAGTTAGTAAGGCATTCACCGTTTCTACCTTAAGGGAATTTCTTTTTTTGTCTTTTATTAGGCTTACATCTGAAAATTTTCTTTCTGCTGTTGCACTACTGTGAGGCAGACTGATTAAAGAACCGATGAATTTTTTTATGAGGGGAAACATTAAATCATTATTTGCGTTTTTTAATTGAAAAATATCGCTATAAAAGGTTTCGAGAGGCAAGTCTTTGGAAATGAAGCATTGGTTTCTAAAAAGACGCCATTCCTCGTCAAGCATTTCGATGTCAATATCTGTTGCTAAGTTTGGAAATAATGCCATCAAATTAACCAAACTAGGTGCTAAGTTTTTAGGGTCGATCCCTTCTAAAGACAATAGCACTTTATCATCGAATTTAATTCTGCACATTACTTGTTTACATAATTCAACGTAGTATGCTCTGCAGTCAGTTTTTATTTTAATAATTTCCTCATCTGTCACTTTTTTTTGTAAAATAAGCATCTCCGCTTTTGCTCCGATGTAAATATCTTTTTCATTGAGGAATGTTTCAGTACAAAATTCAATTTCGTGAAGTTTAGTTTCAAATATATATTCAGACTTTATGAAGTTACGAAGAATGGTTTCGAAGTAAGTCTTAATTATCTTCAATAGAGAATGGATTTTTGGAGTTTCGGATTGAAATTCAATATTTATTTTGTTAGTGATATTCAAAATGTATGACAAAAAACTGAAATAGATTTTATTTTTTTCAGTCATCTCTAAATAAATGTTGTGAGCAGTGTCAGCATTGTTATCAAGCTCATAAGCCAGGAAAAAATGTTGAAGCACAATCCATTGCTCCAATATTCTAGCCACAACATTTTCCATAGACAACCACCTTGTTGAAGACATTCTCAAGATATTATGTTCTGCGATAGAAAAGTACTTCTGGAACTCTTCTAGCTCCTGCTTCCTTTTCGGGCTATGAGCAAAAAACGAATAGATATTTCTCGTTAAGAGTTCTAAATTAGAGGGCAGTTTCTTTGAAGCTGCCGATGAACACAAATGCATGGAATGACAAATGCATCCCATAACATAGAGACTTGGATTTTCTCTTTGTAAAAGGGTTTTTACCCCAGCATTTTTCCCCATCATTACGGAGGCGTTATCAGAAGCGAATCCAATTAAATTTTTTAACGGTACATCAAGTTTCTTAAAAAAATCAACGATTGTACCATGAATGGAACTGCTGTCACTTTTTTCCAGCTTAATAAGTGAAAGAAATCTATCTCTTACCTTACTTGAACAAAAATCAAAATACCTGGCTACTAGTACAAGGCATTTGGACGTACTGATGTCCGTTGTCTCATCTATGATGAGGGAAAAAGCTTGGTTCCTCAAAATCCTTCCAAGTTCCGTCAGTCCTTCATCCAGAAACAAAGTATTGATGGTGTCGGTAGCCTTTGTTTTCCCACAATGTAAACCCTTAACAATTTCGGAATCTGGAGCTACTACCTTAATTAAGGCAATTAAGGCAGTTATTAAACTGAACGGCAAGTTATGTTCAACCATAAACATCATTATTCTCAGCTCGGCAGTTTTAATTTTATTTGTCCTTGACTGAAATACTTTGACTATTTTGGTGTTGTTAATTTGAGGCTGCTGTCTTAAGGCTTGGGCTTGTTTCTTATGTCCTTGGGAGTTTTGATGCCGCAAAAGGTGAACCTTATTATTGGGCAAGAAAACTGAACAAGTTTTGCAAAATGGTCTTGAGCTATGATCTAGGCCAACTTTCTCCTCCAACCAAGAGAAGCTTTCAAGCCAAGCTCGCCTGAAATGTTGCATGTATTTCACATTTTTGTTTGTGTTATCTTCATCATCATGGACAAAACTGTCGTCCTTCTTTCTTTTTTTTTGTGTACAAGAAATCGAAGGAAGTACATTTTTGGAAGTCGAAGGCTGAGGTGTAGATTGATTTATTGCCAGAGGATTTTGCTCTTCCGTAACAGCGGTCGATGAAAGGCTATCCAATTTTTCGTTCTCCTTCGATGTGCTTGCGGCAGGTTGTTTTTCTTTTCTTATCAAAAATCTATTGAACAAAATTGATTTGCTTGAATGAAATTAATGAAGTAATGGATTTGCATTCATACCTATCCATTTTCTTCTATTTATTTATTTGTATTTCAAATATTCAATATCGAATTGCAGAATTTAGAAAGGACAATCTTTTGAGTTTTGTGAAACGGTTAAATGTGTACGGTACTTTTATTTTGTAACTTTATCTATCTCACTCTTACGAGTGAAAATCGTAGTACCAATACCATTGCCATATCACATTTGTAAAAGAAAAGGAAAACGAAAAGAGAAACCATATGAGGCGTTTTTCTTTTTTACATCTGAACAGAGCTTGAACTGTCAAACGAAAAGTTGTGTTTCTTTTTTAGTTCAGAGTGTTCAGAGCATCAAAGTTGTGTTACTTTTTTCGTTCAGAGCACTGATTCTGAGTGTTCAGAGTTCGACGGCGCGCTCAGAAAAAAGAGACCGAGCGTAATGAACGAAATGCTGAGCGCAAGCGTGTTTTTTTCAAAACAATTGAAATGTTGGTGGAAACAAGTCGCTCAGGCAAAGATGATTAGTTTTATTTTGAATAATTATTTAATTATTTTATTTATTAATGAAAAAATGTTAATTTCAGCTTTCAAAAATACGAAGGATCGATGTCTGAACTAAAAATGCTCAATTGCATTTCAAAATGAAATCCCAGCGTTCAGAAAATGTTCAGAGCTTCATTTGTTCAGAGCGTGTTCAGCAAGCTCTGAACACTCAGAGTTCGGAGCTCTGAACTAAAAAAGAAAAACGCCTATGGTAATAGTGCAATTTTGCAATATGGAAAGAATGGAACGATCATATGGAATGGAAATAGAACACAACAGAGATGTTAGTGAGTAGATGCAATCAGAGATGTGCAAGTTTTGGCATTATATTTTAAATTTTGGTTTTTATTGTAAACCAAATAAAAAATTTGTTTGAGTTTCATTTTGGGGAGTAGTTTTTGTCCGTGGGTAGTAGAGTAGCAAATGACTCTCGAAAGGAGTAAAATACTACTATAGTAGCAAAAACGACAGCAGTGTGCGTGTGCATAGCGGGAAGCGCAAATGCAACACACCAAGATTGAGAGAGCAAACATTAAGAGATTAAGATTAGGTATATTTTTATGAATATGAATTAACGAAATTATAGGGTGATGTTTCCGATGTTTGGTATTCTTAAACAGCGATGTTAAACATTTTTGAATTTATCTCTGAAATTATTAAACACATGGGTTCAAGGAAAAACACAAAGTCACGAAGTAGTCCACAAAAAAAAAAAAAAAACTTGTCTGACAGTTGATTCTTTCAAGCTTTGAGTAAACGAAGTTAGAAAACATTTTTATTTAATCTAATAACTTTAGTTGCGGAAGCTTATGATGAACAAACTTCTCAATAGTTTATTTCTGGCATGAAAAAAGTTACTTAGTTGGAATACTTTTCGGCTTGCATAATCGTCTTCAGCGGGGCAGCCCATTCCATTGACGGTACATGAACGAACAAAATTGTCGAATCTAGGATATACCGCTTCACACGAGACACCGCCCGGCCGCCGCGAACATTTAAACAATGTTATGGCGGCGCTTATAATGTCACAAGGCCTTTTAAACGAATAAAAACTTCGATAAATCGCGCACACTCTGTTTTATTTAAAACGTAAATTAGGTAGAACTACTTAATAAAGTGTTATGCACCCATAGCTACAGTAAATTTTTAATCAAAAAACAACGATGAAAGGAATGAGTCATGAACATGTCATGAACTGAACATGTTTGTTTTCATGTACGTATCTGGTATCTGCCAATTATGAACGTCCGTTTACCTAAAGCTAAAGCGTCTTTGATAGGTCGCTTACTTGTCATTATTTTTTAATAACATATCTCAAAAATGCTCGGGGGAAACATGCTTTAGAGTTGTGGAAGAACTGCATTAAAATATTACAACCAAAATTCAACAACTGAGACTAGGTATCGCCATTAAATTCCTACATTTATCATTTACTTTGTGGACACATCTCTATTAATAATAAGGGAAAGCTCCATAAGTCATAAAGCTTAACGACCAAATGTCTACTATCGGCTAGTACAGATATTCCTCTACACCTTTTTGTCCAAATTCCCATTCCTACTTCAAATATTGATATCGAAATTGTTTGAAAAATCACGTTCAATATTTGAGTTATTTTCCCATATCTTAATGCAAAAAAAAACGAGCTAAGCCTTATAAATAGGGTGTCAGGACAAATGCACTCTTCTGTCTGCTATCTTGGCAAATCTTCTAATTGACCCTGAATGGAATTCCTAGAAAAGTCACGTTTGCCATACCATATCGGAATGTACGAACATGACACATTTTTTTTTTGCTAAGATGGGTGTACAAAACTCCAAAACAACAATAATGCGTATGACACCGCAGTACAGTGATGATAAATTGGTCATTATAAAAAATGTTTTTTAAGTTAAATAATCCAAATGCGCTTATCTTCATCAACTGACAAATTAACATAACATTATACAATGGTCTTAACTTTCTTCTTGCCACATTCATCCGTCAGCCTTGTAATTTGTATATTTGCCAAAGACGACTTTAACTAAACCAAAAGATCTTAATCATAAGATTTATGTCTTAAACGGCGGTGATGTCCTTTTGGTCCCAGATGAATCTTTCGTTTCACTTACATCCCATTGAAGTGTAGCAGTGTCTTGACTCATGTCATGACATCTTAACGTTGATTAAGGAGGAAATTATTTCAAAATAAATGAGTGTGGCTATAAAGTTTGATGAAAATAATTAAACAAAGCACACTGATGTGACTTGCTTATTTGAAAAATTAAAAGATTCGATTTTATATCTTGTACTAACTGTGTTATAATTGAAATATGTGTTGGATGTTGCTGACTTCTGGGAGCCCATTTAAGAAGTCCATATATTTTTTTAATATATCAATTTATCATTGAACTATGTATGAACTACGTACTTTCGTCATTGTAAGGAAAATAATCTAAGCAATCTACCTTTCCATAATATCTTTTCCCATTTCACGTTTTCATTAAATTTGATTACAAAACCAAATCGACAGTCATGAGAATCTGGGAACGAGAAAAGTAAGTAAAAGTAGAGAATGACTTCGATGAATCTTTCAATCTTTCAAACAATCAATTTTTTTTTTTTTTATTTCGAGAAAATCATTTCTTCGCCTTTGTCTGTTCTCTCCATTGTTTTCACAGGTAATTTTCATTTTGTAGCAACAAAAAAGTGATCTATGTTTTTGGAAGAGAACTTGGAGATTTAAATGTCTTGTCACAGACTATCGCGCCCTTTTCATGTTGAGCATTTTCTTGTTTTTAACATCACGCATTTGCTAAACATGACATTTGCAGTACCTACCTATTTATTACTTGCGACATATAGAATATTTATGGCAAGTATTGAATTCGTAAAAAAAAAAATTTGAGGTAATGATGAGATATGACATTACGATGATAGAGAAGTCGAAAAAAGTGGGTCCGGCGATTCCGTCCGTCTGTCTGTCTGTCTGTCTGTAAACGCATCTACAGCCTTAACCTCTGGTCCGATTGACTTGAAACTTGAAAATTAAGGGTTTGAGCAAATTCGCGTGGGTCGTTTTTTTGATTCTTTTTTTTTAGATCAAAATTTAGGGTAGCCACCATACGATTTTTTTGGCCAAAAACCAAAAGTTTCAATTTTCTCAAAAACGGCTCCTACGATTTTTTTTAAACTTCCTCGAAAATTTTTGTTTACAACTTTGATGTATTTTATGTAAAAAAAAAAATTGTATTGCTCCAAAACGGTACCGCCCATAGAACCGTTTTTTTGTTATCAGATTTTCTCGAAAAGTAAAAGTCCGATCAGGGTAATTTTTTTTCTGAAAGTACATTTATATTGCTCAAATAATATTTTTTTGGATTTTTAAAAAAAATTCTTAAACTTTTTTTTTAAAATTCTGTATCTTAAAAACGGATCAATATTAAAAATTGAAATTTACTTATAAAATGTATGCATACCCAAATTAATTTTTAGACATTTTCGAAAAATTTTATATATAAAAAATTAATTTAAAAAAAAAACCGCTCCGACGATTTTTTTTTTTTAAATTTGAAAAATCAACAATTTTTAAAGAAATCATATGACATAATTTTTTTTCAGATAGAATCTTTTTTTGAGGTGGATATTTCAATTTAAATTTTTATTTACGAATTAAATTTTGTGTATAAGTATTTGGAATACAGGAGCAAGTTCGTATGACCGAGTCGTGCACATTTTTTTATGTGGATTTAGAGAAAAATACAAGGTTTCAAGCAGAACACAAATGTTTGATTTAAGTACCATGACGTCGTCAAAGGTGAAAAGCCAACTCGTTTCCCGACACTGTTTTTCATTTCAAGCATGCTAGTAAGTAAAAGAGACACTATCAAGTTTAATACAATGATTTATTTAAATAATTAAACTAAGGCGAACACTATAAATCAATAGGTACGCTACGCGACACAGAAAAGTAGAGCTGGCCGTTGACTATAAAGAAGTGACTTCTGTCGATGCACGCCGTTCTTCATCAACCACTTGCTTTTTTTCCTACGAATAGAGAGCGTTAATCTTCCTCATTGCGAACGGTCATTTTTTGTATTAGATACCGGTAACTTGTTTTTATATTTTAGTTCTTGATCAGAATTAATCTACAACGGTATGTTGCTTACCAAATTGAATGCATTTGTTGAAAAATTTTTTTGTGCAAATTTCGCAACATAAGTACAGGGTGCTAATTTGCTTGTTATATTTTCAGCTTTTTTTCGTTTACAAAAAATTTTGCTAGCCGACCATAAAAACAGAGTTTAAAAAATTTCAATTTTTAAGCAGCTCCGTTTTTGTGGAAGACGAAATAAATGACCGCTTCTTTGAGATGTGATGAATGTTTTCTGTATGGCTTTAATCATTGAATGAACCAAAAGCAAAAACCGTTGTTTCCAAAATCCAAATAAATAAATCAATAATAAATCGGCGGTGTACTGGAACCTAGCTCATTATGAGTGAAAAAGAACCGGTCCTGAAAGACTTTTCCTGTACAATTCATAATAGCTAGATAGCGCGGCAGACCAAATTTGGGCTGTAAAGAATGCGTAGACGTCTGAAGCCTTGGAGTGCAGAACTGGATTGCGTCGGCTAACAATCGTGATACATGGAAGAACTTTCTAAAGGTGGCCTGGACTGGATCCCGGTTGTGCTGAAGATGAATGTAGAAACTTCATTTGAAAAGCCGGCGCGTCAATGTAATGATGATTATAATATGATACCATTCAGTTTTTGGCATGTAGGTACCTACTTACCTTAATATTGAGTGTTTGGCATTTGGCACGTCTTAAGATTTTCATATTTAAATCATTTTTTGTAATCATTTAAAGCTCTTTACTTATTGTTTATTACTTTCCCTAAAACTCTACTGGCATGGTAATGATTCATCGTCATGTCAACAGAGATTGCCGTTTAATTGTAAATGTTACAACCTTTCTTTCTTGTGAGCCCATCTGCAAACGTGCGTTGCTTCATTTACAAAGATTGAATTTCAGTCGAAGAGCAATCAAGAGTGATTTCGTGGTTGTTTGGCGTATAAGGATTAACTTAGTACTTTAATGAACTTCAATCGGTTGAAAATAAAGGATTATTGTTCATTAATTCCTTGTAAAGACAGAATTTGTTTTCCGTAAAATATTAACACACGTGCCTTATACTCTATCAATCGAATTCGTGGAATTTACATAATTAAAACCACCGATATGATGAATAACCTGCCAATAATGTACGTTCTTGCTGCTGTCTGTATTGTACGTCGTGTCTGTTCAATACATCTTCTGTGCAGTTGTACATTTTACACTCCGATGCAATTTTACCTTGCATTTCACTTGCACTTCTCTTTTACTAGTTTTTAATGTAACTGAAATACGCCTCCACCTCCACTAGCAGATGGAAGGAAAAATATATTTATAGTTGTGAAAGTAAATTCCCTATTTGTTGATATTTGAAACCTATTTTGAGGCAAGATCATAAATTGTATTTTACAAGAGAAGGATGTCAAGTCGTCTTCTTTCCGGATGAAAAAAGCTTAACTTGTACGTAACTATGCAACGCGAATTAGAGATGGTTAAAACTTTTATATCCGAGATCTCAGAGAGATATCACACATCAGAGCTGTGCATCAGGTTCTATGGTGTGGGGCAGTCTCTCTTTACCTTTTATCATACATCTACATCTACACTAATATATAAAGCTGAAGAGTTTGTTCGTTTGAACGCGGTAATCTCAGGAACTACTGGTTCGAATGGTATAATTCTTTTTGTGTTGGATGGTGCCTTAATCGACTTAGACATTAGGCTATTTAACATTAAGCTGTGACCAATAGCAGCGAAGAATCTGTGGAAAATATGGAAAAAACGGCAAAAAATATACATTTTTCTGCGTTTTAACGCGCTTATCTCAGGAACTGCTTTATGAAATTGAACAATTTTTTAATGTTGAATGGTCCATTTATCAAGGAAGGCTTGAAGCTATATAAAATTTAGCTGCGACCAATAGGAGCGAAGAATTTGTGTAAAATGTGGAAAAAACGGCAAACAATACAATACAATCTACACTAATATATAAAGCTGAAGAGTTTGTTTGTTTGAACGCGGTAATCTCAGGAACTACTGGTTCGAATGGTATAATTCTTTTTGTGTTGGATGGTGCCTTAATCGACTTAGACATTAGGCTACTTAACATTAAGCTGTGACCAATAGCAGCGAAGAATCTGTGGAAATGTGAGAACTGAGATTTTTTTCTGAGATCTCTGAGATGAAATTATTTTCGATTCGATTTCTCACTCAGCTATTTGACGTGGCTGACATATGTGCAGCAACAATTAGTAAGGTTACCATTAAATCTCAATGATAACTGAGAATTATGTTCCACCAAATGATTTTGCCTCAGTCAAGGTGACATTGAGATCTCAGTGAGATGTTGTTAGGTGGAACTGGCCTAATAACTGCTCAAATTAGAATTTTGAGAGTTCAATTGATTTGTGAATGTGATTGATTGCACTATTTGTGCAGATTATTGTGTTTGAACAATATCATTTTATGTACTTATGACCAAGGGAGAGTTGACTGCAATGCAATTTTACAATAACCTGAACAAAATTCCCACGCGCGCATGATGCACATGTCGAGACGATACTCTGGCCGGTGGACGAGGGAGAGGCGGACGAACTCGCGGGCAACTGCTAGTTATAAATATTTATTTCATTTAATTCTGGAAGTGTTGTTGTTGTAGTATTAATGTACCTACAACAAATTTTTCATGTCACACTTCCATTTCAGATTCATTAATTTTGACTTTCTTAATTACCTCTGTAATTTTAACTTTTTGTTTGATTGTATTAAAATTGTTTGAAATTGAAGAAATTTTCATCAAATTAACCGAACTTCAACAACAACAAACGTTGGTCACAACATAAACTTTATTTAACTATCCGAAATTTCATTATTCTTATCTGATGCATCTTCATTTTTGTGTAAGTTATGTATGTATTTCCAAGCTACTAAGTTTGAATTTTGTGGTGATGGCTTAGAGCAATTCCTAAGCATAATATGTAGATTTGATCCACAACGAAAGCTAGATCATCCTCTTCTTTTAATTCAGTGCGTGTGGATAAAAGGTGACCAATTTTCGAACAATTGTAACACCTAATTGTAGGTCATGAAGTTTGATGATTCTCCAGATGATTTTGAAATATTATTTCTTGATGGAAGTGTTTGTATCCTTCTTTAATCTATACGCTTTATTACTTCCTTCCTTATTCTAATATAATCCTTAATTTTTCATATAAGATCTTGAGCCGAATAAAGAATAGCAATGTCAAAGGAACGTTCTTAAAACGCATCTTCAGGATACACCTAACATAATAACATTGTATTTGCAGAAGTTAATTTGGTTTTGGTCATACGCTCATAGCTCATTAATTTCGGAAATCGTGAAATTATGTTCAAAATTTTCCGAATTTTACTAACGAAATTTATAACTTCTTTGTTTGTTTACGAAAAAAAAACAAAGCTTTTTCTAAGGGTGTTTGCTATCTGAGTTTTTGTCGTTGTTCTTTGTTTTTTTTTTTTTTTTTACGAAAATCGCACGAAAATCTCTTAAGCCCGTATGATACTACATTTTTTTCTCTTTTTTTTCATCATTAAAAATGGAACAAGAGAGAGTAAGCATTTCCTTACCTGGTTTCTCTATAAGTGCGAGTGTGTTCTCATTACTGTAATTAATGGGGAATTATCAAAAAAATTCATTAAAAATGTAACCCGAACTACATTTTTAATGAGCTAGTCTCTATTTTTTTGACACTTTTACATTAAAGTGCGCTCAAAAAATTTATTTTGACGAATGTCCTTTGAGGTCTAATTCGGGAAATACAATGTACAAAGCGAGTCGAATTTTGTTTTGCCAAACAGAGAAACAATTTGGGGTGTGAAAATAATTTTTTTTTATTTTCACACCCCAAATTGTTTCTCTGTTTGGCAAAAAAAAAATTCGGCTCGCTTCGCTCGCTTTCCAGCGCTACAGTATAAATTAATTTTTCTTGCACAATTTGCACTAGCATGTTTTTTGTTACGAAGATAGTTTAAAAAAAATATTTGACATCATTTTCAAACAAAATTGGTAATAATTTTTATTTGAATTGATATGAATTAATATTTTGTTGTAGTAGGAAATTAATAATTTTTGTACATTTGCACCATTTGTGATTTGAAAAGTATACATTTTGTTTATACTAAATCTACATTATTCTTCTATAGTTAAAAAAAAAAAAATCTAGAAAATCGGTCAACCGGTTTAGCTAATTAGTAAACGTACAGAAAAAAGCTATTCATTTATACAGATTCTTAAAAAATCATGACCAACTTCCAATGCTAAGCAAATTTTTCAATGCAAACATTAAAACATAAAAACATTGGAGACCCCACGAAATTTTCTTTCACCCCACTACTGGAAATAAATTTGTCATTGATTTTGATGCGAAAGTAAACTACACGGTGCGATGAAATAACTCCACGGGAACTAACTCCACTGATTGATTTACTTCCCACCAAGTGAGAACTTACTCCACTTTTGTATAGTATAGTTAGTTAGTGCTTACTCCACTTTTGTAAAGTATAGTTAGTTCCCATGTACAGTGGGAATTAAATTCCTTAAATAATTAGTGGATCTAGTTCCCTTCGAATTTGAAATAATATGCTATTTTGATTGAGAAAAAATTAAAATAAGAATTCAAGTATACTGAGCAATTTTGTTTGTGAAATTAAAATAAATGTCTTTTAGAAATGAAGTCATTCCGAAATTCAGTTTTTAAAACTGAAAATAAATTTAAAAAATCGCATGCACAAAAATATTGAGAAACTTAGAGGAAACCCATTTTTAAGAATCTGACCCCCTATATTGTTTTTCATTAGTCCAGAAATCAAATTCGGGGTTTCTGACCTTTGCTATTAATTTTAAACATTTTTTAAAACGGTATATAACAATTGAAATATACCGCATGCTGTAAGTTTATGTGACATAAAGAAAACTTTTTCCTATGCAAACGTTCTTCTGAAGTTTGGTGTTCGGTGAGAGTAGGGCATTCTACAAGCACACTGTACTCGAACCCAGTTTCATCTTGTTGCATTTTTTTGTCCCTTTAAATAACTGAGCTATTTAAATAATATTAAAAGTTCCATCAGAAAGACATTTTTTTATTGATTCTATTAACTCTACAATCCCTCTCAAACGATTAAAAAAATTGTATTATTAAGGATTTGGAGCTCGAACGAAAAATTGCAAGCTAGCGAAGCGAGCGAAAATATTTTGCCCAAAAGAGAATCAATTTGGGGTGTGAAAATAAAATTTTTGTCGACAAATACGTAGTAAATATAAATGATCTTATTTATTTATAGGACATTTTGGGGTTGTTGTTATGACCCACCGCCACCATAGTGGGTCATTAGCCCCGAAACCCATTTTCGGGACTTCTGACTTCCGGACCAGTTTCCCTGCCCCATGTATAACTGTGTGAACTTTGTTCCCATTAGAAAGTGAACTAAGTTCTCACCATACATGGGAACTAACTACACTTTACAAAAGTGGAGTAAGTTCTCACTTGGTGGGAAGTATATCCCTCAGTGGAGTTAGTTCCCGTGAAGTTATTTCCCCGCACCAAACTACACAACATGATTATAATGTGTAACTCTTATAAAGATAAGTGAAATTAATTCGCACCTTCTGTGGGAAATAGCTTCACATCAAAGTGAAGTTATTACCCACAGAAAAGTGAAGTAATATCCCACCATAGTTGGGATATAACTTCACCAGAAAAAAGTGAAGATATTTCTCACTTGAGGTGAAGTTAATTCTCATGTGGAGTTAATTCCCAGTAAAGTTAGTTCCCTGCACCTTTCAAATTCGGTTTTGTAGTTTTCGAGATATTTGAGCTTGAAGTTGATGCATGTAGAATCAGAAAAATGGGTTATTTTCACTATAAAAGCAAATAACTTCTGAATCATGGGTTTTACGGAAATGATTTTGGTACCAAATGAGAGATCATAAAAATATATTTCTTAACAAATCAGTTGCCAGTCAGAACAACTTAATTCCAAATGATCTTTTTGGAAATACAAACCTTAATGAAAGTAATCGACCAGCAATTACCATCTGCGACGGCACACACATCTATTTGCAAAAAAGCTCTAATTATAGTTTTCAAAAAAAGATTTACAGTCTCCATAAGTACCGGAATTTGGTCAAACCGTTTATGACATCTTATGACGGGTATATTCTGGACGTTATGGGACCATATGCTGCAACGACATCGGATGCCAACATCATGAAAAGCATTTTTAGAGACGAAACAACCTATGCAAGACAATTCTTCAGACAGGACGATGTGTTCATCTTGGATAGAGGATTTAGAGATGCAATTCCTTGCTTATAATCCTATGGTTACAAGTGTCACATGCCTGATTCTGTGTTGGAAGATAATTTTCAACTCACAACAGCACAAGCGAATAGGTCAAGATGTGTAACAATGGTTCGATGGGTCGTTGAAGTTGTAAACGGCCAATTTAAAAGAGATTTTAAGCTGTTTCGGCAGGACTTCAACAACTTAGCATCTCGTCATTTAATGGATCATTTTAAAATTGCAGCTGCGCTTCTTAATAAATTCCATCCATTAATAGAGGACAATTCTGATCCGAGCTCTTTCCTGGAGTTAGCATTAAATAAATTAAACACTCCAAATTATTTGGGAGATTTTGTTAAAGAGCAAAATCTAAATAGAGCAAGGGCTGCATTTCTTCGTATTAATGGGCAAATTCCAAGTTTTGAGAACTTCCCGCTTCTCAATTTAGTGAAGCTTCGAAAAATATCTTTGGAGACTATCAAATAAAGCAAGCCCGCTCCTACGTTATAGAAGTCTGCGAACGCAGCGCTGCGGTGAGCGTATTAGCTTAGCTGACCCAAGCCTAGTTGGAAACAATTTTTAAATGAGGGGAAGAATCAAGTCGCGGCACATAAGTGGAAAAATCTATTTCACTTACCTACATAATAGTGAGCAACGAGCCAAATGATGCAAACAGTTGCAATGCAATTAAGGCATATTATTGCAATTGTCTTGTTGGTATGCGAACCGTTGGGTGTTGCGCACATGTAATGAATATCTTATGGTTCTTGGGTTATGCACGCCATGGTACAAATATAACGATACCACCAGCTTTATATTTAGATAGTGTTCTTATTGATGAAAACACGTAAAATAAAATATATACCATATTTTTACAAAAAAAGAAAATAAATTAAAACCTTAAATAAACGTTGAATGAATTTTAGTTTGCTCAATAGAATATGTGATTATTTTCTGAGAAAAAAAGTAAAAAGAATATGAAGAAAAAGTAAGTATGTTGTCTTTGAAAACAAAAATCTTTATTTTCAGAAGAATTCTTTTAATAAGATGGTTTTTATGCAAGAAAATATAATTGATTTATATATCATATTAAAGGTTATGAAATAAGGATTAGAACTACACATGGATAAAAATGTATATGTTATCACTGATATATGTACTAAATATGTATAAAAAATACTGATTTGTTAAGAAAGATATTTTTATGATCTTTCGTTTCCGTAAAACCCATGAGTCAGAAGTTATTGGCTTTTATAGTGAAAATAACCCATTTTTGTGATTCTTCATACATCAACTTCAAGCTCAAATATCTCGGAAACTACAAAACCGAATTCGAAAATATTTGGAATATATATTCAGCTAAGTGTCACCTCCTTATTGATACCTGTCTTACGTGTGTACGCTCTGGGCCCAAAAATGGTCATTATCCTTTCCGACGAAATACCGTTAAAGCATTTATTTTATTCTTGCTTAAAGCTGTCATCGGATGTATAGTTTAGAACCACAGCAGGGTGGCAGGATACTTAAAATAAGTTGTTGTGAAGATCGAATATTCTTTTAAACTTGTTTAATGAACTGTCAATACCAGACGATTTGGGATAAAGTTTCACCGTTATCTAGTTCTTCAAGAGGAAACGCAACCTTTCAAATTTATGAAATAAAAAGTATCATTAGATCATGTCCTTTCGAAATAAAATAATCTTTAGCAATTATATTGGTACATTAATGTCTTTGGCAAGTATACCTATACGTAAACACAAAGTTAAGTGCTCAAATTTGGCCAACGTACATAGTTCTTTTGAACATTCTTATGTGCGAATAAATTATTTGAAAAGTTTTCAAAATTCTTTCCATAAACTATTTGCAGTCCATTGTCTCCAACTAAATGGGTTGACCACATTCCTAAAATGAGAGCCTTTAAGTATTTAAATATGTTTTGTGAAAATGATTGCAAATGAGTGGTATAAAATAAAAATGGTTGACGAAAACATTTTCATAACAATGTTGCTACAAATATTTTTGGAAATAATTAACATAAGGAATAACCGTTCCATTTCAGCTTTGTTCTTTTCCTGAGTAGTTCCTTCAATCTAATGAATCTTCATTGCCTAAGACAGTAACTTAATATTTACTAGAATTTACTCTTGGTTAATAAAGTGGAAGATTTAAGAGCTTGCAACAAAACAATAAAAGGAAAAAAATAAACTCGAGGACTTATGGCGTTCTTATCCGCATTAGTTTTTTTCTTATGGAGAAGGAGAGAACGAGTATTCGTTTGCATTTTACTTTATATATTACATTATATTTGTCATGAATGTTTTTCCCATTTACTTATGTGAAACCCTAGTAAATAGTAGAAGAATGTGTTATTTGTTTTAAATATAGACATTTTTTAAGTGCTTTAATTTTTGTCTAAAATTACTAGCTTAGTAAACTTACATAACTCAAACGGGAGCTAAATATAAGTAGGTATTTCATAATTTGTTTCGGCCTATTAACTACATACATAATTTTATATTTTCGTTTTTATTAGAAACTTCAAAAACCAAACCACAGTTCTTTTTGATCAAATGAGCATTATGCCAAGGCATAATTGATGTGGAAGGAGAGTCAACATTACCTTCTCGGTCTTGTCAAAATCCACTTAAAAAGCCTACACAATTTGCTAAAGGTAATAGAATCAAACACGCAGCTCATTAAAAAAAAATAATATTCAATATTTGCAATACTCACGACAGCTGTCCGTAGCTTAGTGGTTAGGTATCTACGTTGCTTGCTAAGCCGAACGTCGTGGGTTCGAGTCCTACTCGGGCACATAGTTCTTATTTCATCTCTCACGGACACTGCCTCTTGCGAAGATCTGACAAAACTTCCAAGAGTATCAATTTGTCATGAAAAAGTGCTTCTCAACTTTGCCGTTCGGAAACGGCGTTAAATTGTAGGTCCCCTCAATTCTTCACACGCACCCAGAGAATTTTTGATGAGAGCAAGTCACTTAGGCCTTGGCTCTGCTGCTATGCTGATGAATGGGTTATCTTGCGTGGGTACAAATCATTTTTTTTTCGCTCGAAGAAAAAGTACGTCAAATAGCACAGATTATAAACAGAAAGTATTCTTACATCTTTTTACATTTTTTGACGCACGAATGAACATCATTGCTGGAGTAGGTAAGGCACATCCGTTCGAATCAACGATATGGAAACTCTGAAACTCCTGTTTCTTTGTATAAGGTAGGGGGGCCAAATAAGGCCCAGTGCCTAATAAAGCCCAACTCACAGAAAATAACGAAACAAACAAATAACGGGACTTTTTTTGCTTTGTTTATGTGAACTCTGTCTGTAGAAACTCATACAAAGCAAAAACAGCCAGCTGCGTGATTCATGTCGTGACCTGCAGTCGATTGAGGTTCGTTGAAGGGTGAACAACACCAGAATTATAAAAAAGAGCTCGTTATTTGTGTGTTTTGCGGAAAATTCAACGAAGTAAGTACTTTTTTAATATTTTTCGGACAAAGTAAATTCAATTTTGAGTAAATCACAATATTTTTTTATTAAAAACGTTTTGATGTTTATAACTTATAATTTTTTTTTCAATTGTCTTTAGTTTTCCTAATACGGCCCATAAAAAAACATGGTGGGCCTTATTGGGCACATGACGAATTCGAATGAGCACCTGTTAAAGACTTAAACTTAACTTAACGCTAAACTAAGTGGCTGTTTTTTTTTATTAATTTTTGTAAGTTTTTATGTGATATTTTACCCAAGAAGGGCATTTAAGTTTTTTTTTTACCAAGAAGGATATTTTTATGTTTTTTCGTTTGAAACGAGACTATGTCGAAGAGGCTGTTTTTATGTATTTTTTCATGAAATAATTTTTTTTTAAATTGTTTATGAAAAAATATTGTCTTTTTTTGTGTTTTAAGTTAAACACGTTGTATTTCAGATGGAAATTTTGCAAAAATCTTATGAAAAATGAATGGGCCTTATTAAGACCCCTTGTTCTTAATAAGGCCCGACGACGCGACGTAAGGTTTTTTTAAATGTCGGAAACATATACTTTACATAATTAGAAAATAAAAAAAATATATGTTTTCTTGTATTGTAGATAAAATGATACAGATTCATAATCTTTTTAGATCACTCCGATATTTTTAAAAATGTGGCAGAAAATTAGAAAAATCTGTTAGCTAGGCCTTATTTGGCCCCCCTACCTTATATGCTTTTAAGGTAAACACAGATTACTTTGCAAAGGGTAAATAATCTTCTTCTGTTGACGAATAGATTTCTATTAGCTTTGTTGGTAGACAAATTTGGGCTATGATTAAGGGAACTTTAAAGACTTTTAGCTTAAGGAGATAATGATGAAAGGAGACAGAGTCTAAATCTTTTAAATACCGGAAGTTAGCTCAACATTCAATGTTTTCCATTACCAATTTTTTGTCACTGTCAACTTACTCATTTCTCGTTCATATTTTTACAATTTAAATTTTTGCATTTCTTCAGACGCAGAATCTTTTCTGAATCACTTCCTAAAATCTTATAGAAAAATATAAACTGCTTAATCCTGCAAGAAGATTTATTTGATTTATGTTTTTTTTAGTAAATAAAATAAACTACGTGACAGTTTTATCTTAGTTCAGTGAAGACGAAAGTCTAGAATTTATATCCTAACATTGGATTCATTTTGCATCTGTTAGACAAGGGATACAAGGAACGTGCTTGTTTTTGTTTTTGGCATCACAATAAGAATTTTTAATATGGAGTTTTTGTGGAATCCGGATCTGTTGGGATTATTCGTCATTCGAGCATCACTTTCATTTTGAGAGGAACCACGAAATATTTATACCATTAACTGCAAGAACTGTGGTGTTCGTGATTAGGTGCGTTGGCTGCTAAGCAGAACGTCGTGGGTTCGAGTTCTACTCTTGCCCATAGTTTTTATTTCATCTTTCACGGGCACTGCCTCTTGAGAAGAACTGACAAAACTTCCAAGAGTATCAATATGTCATGAAAAAGTGCTTCTCAACTTTGCCGTTCGGAATCGGCGTTAAATTGTTCCCTCAATTCTTCACACGCACCCAGAGAATTGTTGATGAAAGTAAGGCCTTGGCTCTTCAAGAGCTGTCACGTCACTCTATTTTAACTGGAAGAATATTAAGAACTTCATAAAGTAGTTTTATCTTGATAGATGGTAAAAATTTGTATAACGAGGGTAATGTTGGCTGCCAAACCATGGCCTGGAACTATATGATCGATGAAGACTTGTTTGTCAACACAACTTGTATGGAACACCAGCCTCATCCGACAAACTTTTCTAACTTGCTTATAGCGATGAGACACATCTGCAATGAAAGATTTGTCTACAAGCATTTGCTCAGTCATTTGTATTAACTAGTTTGTAGACATTTTCTGCGGTAGCAAAATATTAAAAGCAACCAAACTGAAGAATACATGTTCTGTATGTATTTAATTTTTATATTCAACTTCTACTATTCCATTTTCAGTACTTTTCTCAAAATATTCTTTTACTTACCCAGTAATGACCCTTAACATAAAAATTTAATCGTTACAACTCGGTTGCTACAAGTCGTAAAATTTTGATATGACATAACATCAACAAGTCATTAAGAGTGTTTGTTGTTGTTCAATGTGCGCAAGCTAAGGCTGCCATTCTATTTTGTAAACAAAGAAGCTTCATGTAATAATTTAGGGTCGAATCTGTATTGCTTTTTGGGATGTTGATTTTGATTTAAATACGAGAAAATAAATCTGTGAAATGAAATTGTTTCAATTTCTTATTTTGCAAATTATTTATCATTAAAATTAAAAGATCCGCAACCCATAGTTCACAATGATAGATGAATCACCAAATCCGACGTCTCATTACAGAGAATCCTTGGAAGATAAATGATCCAACAAAAATGACAATACGCATTCATTTCCTTCGAACTTACCTATTGATGATATGCTTAGTGAAAACAAAAGTTGTACAAATGATGACATTCGTTGTATGCCGTCGTCTTTTTTCTTTATAATGATAAATTGCTTTGAATATTTTGAAAATTCAATACAATCATTCATTTCAAATGATTTAAATATCAGAGTTCAATTACATTTGAGCATGCAATTTGGTTCCTTTTTCATACTTGAAACCAAAGTTCAAGGGGTTTGAATCGCACTAAATATCAATTTTTCATGTATAAAAACGAAATACGATGGTGGTCCGATAAGTAAGTATGAACAATAGGTATAGATGAAATACAAAGAAAAACAAAAATTATGGAATGTACGGAGTGTCCTGCTACCCCAAAACCAGGGAAATAAAACTCAGTGTACCATGAAACAGCTAGAAGCCGTATCGCCCGAGCTAAAACATCGCAAATTACATGCAAATAATATCAACTCAGACAACCAACTATATTATGTACGCGTATTGTTATAATTTTCTCTTTTTTTACATTTATTATAGTGCCATGTTAGTTTTTGCGGAAATGTTGTCAAGTATGAATCAATTTTTGTAGGAAAAACGAGCAACTTAATCCTACAAGTAGAAGTTCTCCTACCGCTGCTAGTTGAATAGCAAATGGTTATAGCATTTAGAGCAGTTTATTTTTTTGTTTTTATGTCCTTTCGAGGCTCCCCCTCACCCTGAGGGTATGGCAAAAGTGCTTGTCTCTTTCCGAGATTTCCTCTCATCCTGAGCCTGAGGCTATAGGTTTTCTCCGTCCGAGTTTCGCCCTTACTCTGAGGCTGTGGCACTACTGTACTAACTATGTCCAAACGAGGACCCCATTGTACAACAAAGTCTCCTTTTTACTCTATACTCTTGGCGAAGTTTTGTTCCAACTTCATTAACGCGTCTGAAAAATACGCTTTCTTGGTGTCTGCAAATTAGTCCTTCGTGGCAGCGGCGATCACCTCCTCTTTCGGCTGAAATTTCTGCTTGGTGACTGATTTTTTCAAGTTTGGAAACAAAAATCTAGAGAAAACGGTGGATGGGGCAGTAGATAGTAACCTAATTTGAACAAGTAGGCAGTTTCGATGGCAGAGATGTGAGCAGCCGGTACATTTTGCAGTCGAAGAAAGGAAGAGTACTCTTCCAAGGATCAATTGAAACAGTGGACTATTGCCGGAAAACATACTCCAAAAGTAGTCGATGTGGATAACACTCTTCTATTCCTAGAAAACGGTGACCACCATTCCGGACGATGGGACAGTCTTTGTCACCTTCGGAGCACGTCCGCCACTTTTACAATTGATCTTTGGTCTCTGGTGTTTAACAGTGGAACGATGAAAATGTGCAGAAATTCCTTCGGATTGCGCTTAAATACCGTGAAACACTGCACTATTCTCACTGTTGCGCATGTTGTACGGAGTGAGCGAACCCGACACCCATCGAGCTGACAGCCGCTGTGCGCCACCGGCCGCGGTCAGCCGATACGAGGTATGGATTGATAGCTCTGTGGTAGCCGTATTCCACCTAGAAGAGGCTAAAAACATACTATTTATAATCTTATAAAACCAATTTTTGATGATTGTCATCGAAGAATCACCGTTCACAGTATGCAAACGCTCTTTGATTTTCCTAGAATCGAATCACCGACCTATATTGCTTTTTTTGTACATACGGGATGAGTGCAAAAAGCATTAAAAATGTGCCTACTTAAATTTGAGCTGAGCACAAATCCAAACATACATTTAAAACATTTTATTGAAATCTGAATTCACTGAATTCAATACACAAAAAAAAAAAACAAAAGCGAATGATGATAAATTGTTTACTTTGTGTTGTTTCTTTTTTTGTGCTGTTAAAATAATTGATTTTTAATCGAAAACCATTACTTTTTCGTAGCTTCGTGGTTCATATTTTTCTCTTTTAGAGGTATACATATTGACAATTTTGTTAAAACGTCCTAGCTACATATTTTTTCAATAAGAAATATGTATCTCTTTTATTTTTTTGAATCAATTAAATTTAAAACTTAATCTTTCAGTGAGTAGGTAATAGAAAACAAATTTAAACCACATTCACCTTAGTGAATTGCTCTCAAACAAAACCGATTGAAAGGCAATTATTACCCAATTGATGAAAAACGCGTTGTCCTTCTATTTACATACTTTGATATCTTAACTAATTAATTAACTTTCGCCACAATGAACTGAGCTGTACCTATTCATATCGCCACTCGCCACGTGGTCGCGGTGTTCAGTACCTAACTGATTAGCAAGGCCTTATAAGGTTGCAATATATTTATGTTTGGCTTTTTATCCTGTTATTTAATTTACCACAAAACATTTTTCATTTAAGTTTGTCCCCTTTAATGAAAAACAAAATCAATGGACATTATTAAATAATTTATTATTAAAATATTATCAAGAGAACTTTTGGTCTCAAGGGTTCAATTTTTATTTAGTTTGAGTTGGTGACTTTTAAGAAGGACGTGCTCATTATTAATTCATAAAACGGTCGGTAGGTTCTAAGGAATTGTTCTCGTAGGTGCCGTGAACGAAGGCCATATGAACTAACGCCATAATGGCTTTAATTCTCATTCAAATGTGAATTAACGCCATAATCCGATTATGGCTTAAATTCACATTGGATTGAGAACTAAAGTAATATGGCGTTAGTTCATTTTAAGAAGTGGCCCAAGTACTCATTTCAATGTGAATTACAGCCACTCGCAGCAGTCCGAATAATTTTTATAAGGAACATATGCAAGTAAATAACTACATATATGGTTTAACGAAAAAAGGATGAACGCCCTATTAGTTAAGCGGGCGTTAAACACAAATATTTTAAATAGTCACTCATTTGCATTATTCTTAACTTTATTCATCATGCTTATAACTTGCAAATTTTTGAAAAATTTCTTTGTTATTTTATGCTTTCGTGGTCCCCTCTTTTTTGGCTCCAGAATCGAAAATCATCCGATTTCGATGATATTTTTTTAACTCTTCTATCTACTCTACGGCGGAGTTATGAACAAATTTACAAGGATGGAAAAAAATGAAAACGTGTAATTGTTGATAATGTTTTGCAAAGGAATCGAATGAAGTTGGTTTATAAATAAATAAAAAATCAGTACAAAAATATTGATTTTTCATATTTCTATTTAATTCTAGAATGAGTAAATTTCTCAATATTTTCGTAGATGCTTAGTTTTCCAGATTTTAAAAGTAATAAAAAAATCGCGTGCGTATTGCAGTACTGGAAAGCGAGCGAAGCGAGCCGAATTTTTTTTTGGCAAACAGAGAAACAATTTGGGGTGTGAAAATAAAAAAATTCGCGCGAATTTTTTTATTTTCACACCCCAAATTGTTTCTCTGTTTGCCAAAAAAAATTTCGGATCTTCGTACGTGATTTTTTAATTACCTCAGAGTCTAGAAAACTAGTTTTCCGAACGAAACATTTACGAGAATTGTGGTCCCTGAGATCTCGATGAGATTTTGTAAGGTAATTACTTGCTGCTAACTTTGCTTCAAGGCTCAAAGTGTTTTACGGCATCAGTTCTCATTTGAATGTGAACTTACCCCATTTGGCGTTAGTTCTCATTCAAGTGATGGCTTTAGTTCTCATTCAACTGTGAATTAAGGCCATAATCGGATTATGGCGTTAATTCACACTCAATTGAGAACTAAGGCCATTATGGCGTTAGTTCATATGGCCTTCGTTCACGGCACCGTTCTCGTAATGAACATGGGGAATGCCATTAAAACTTTTATTATTTTCTTATTTGATGTTGTGGGATAAAAGAAATTCTACTTTTCAACTTTTGCTTAACAGACCATAATATTCTCTGCAATCATAGAACATAGTTTGAGTAAAATTAATATTGCTTTGAAATTTAATTTCTTTTAGGAAAAACGATGTCCATAGCCTCCATACACTAGAAACATAAGGTGATGGTGTGGTTTTTTGAGTGTTTTATTGTAATGGAATTTAATGACTTAATTTTCTTGTCGATGAAAAATATTTACAAATATATGTATTGCGAAATTTTAAGGAATTATTATAGAATTATTAGCATTAGACATGTTTATTGTTTTTCGAAGGGTAGACACGGTGCATTCAAGAGTACACGAGCGTCCACAGGATTCTCTGTCTATCAACGTGACCATACGAAAAATGAAAAACAGTTTATGGATTGTCCTTAGAAAGCAACCACCTATTCCTTTACACCAAAATACCACACTCAGTAAACATCAAAAACAGAAAAATAAACTGTCAACTGTTTGTTCAGCAAACATGTTTTCGACTTTGTCAACATGACATATGTACGTCTATATATTTTTTCCCCCACACAAGTATGTATAAAAGAAATGTAAACAATTAAATTCAGTTTCATTTGCCCAAGACTGACATCATACACCTGATATGTTGAGGGTTGCAAAATATTTTGGAGAGAGGTCTTTATGCTTTTTGTTTGTCAGGGTGACATTGATTTTGCATTAAGGTTTGTTAAAGAGCTATACCAGGCTATTGTTAATAAACGATTACAGTGAGCTTTAAAATTTAACGATAATGACTACATGGGCAAACCTCTGTTCTCGAATTCTATTTGTGTTTGTTACCTAATTAAGCTTTTGGCCTTGCCTTAATGTTGTATTCATCGTTTCTTATTTTCTTTATTTATTCAAATTCCATAATTCAATTATGTAGAACCTTTAGTTTTTGAAAATCAATTTCAAAAGCCGCCAAAACAGACAATGACAATGATATGAGATCTCAGTTGAAAATACATAATAATTTTCCAGTGAAATAACTCGCCAACTTTTATTCATTTTTGCCATTTTTAATTCAATTTAACCAAATTGATTTGGAATGCTAGCATTTCCATTTGTTATTTGGATAATATTTTATTCTGGTGATGCCTTTACTATTCAACTTCTGTCCTCATCGATTAGATTCCATTACAAAAGTACAAACAGTAAATTAATGTGAAATGTCAGATTAAATACGAAACCACATATAGAATTTGTTGGGGAAAAATAATTAAACGAAAGGATGTTGCAAGGGTTTGTCCATTGGACTGAGCAAAATTAATTAATCAAGTTGATTGAATCGGAGGGCGATGTATAGAATTTATTGTGGAGCAGAGATCCCACTTTGAGTGTTCAGAAATAAAAGTTCGCTAGCACTCTAATGCCTGAAACAATAATTTATTTAGGTACATACAATCAATAACATTTAATTTTTACGCTCGATTAAATTGTTTTCTATGAACAATCGAATGTTACTCATTTGTCTTCTTTCCAAAATTTTTCTTTGACAAAAGTATTTTTCATTACGAAATTCGATGAAATGCAATTTTAAGTATGGAAGCGAAGTTGTTTCAATAGTCGTAGATTGTGCACCCAGAACACATTTTAACAGATGACGGACGAGACAGACAGACTGCAGCAGTCTTTTGGAAGATAGGAAATTGGAAGAAATCTATAAAAAATTGAACCATAAAACGAAGAGTAATGACATTGTTCGAACTTTATGTCGATCGTCAAAAAATATTGACACGAGTTGATGAAGTCATGTTGAGTTTTGACGAGGAGTAACGTTTTACGAATATGGTGGATTAAAATGGTCTTGTTCTTATTTTTAGCATCAGTAGTACTTTTATGATTATTTTGGAGATTTGAAATCGAGAAATTTTAGTTTTCAATAAGAAAATATTTCTAGAAACAGATGGAGCTACAATTTCTTGAGTCTAGTGCCACATGTTGAGTTCTATAAATCTGATCACTACCATCGGCCTTTTCGGTTAGCTAATATAGGGTTTTTCCAATAAGAGGTGTTATTATGATATTCAAAGAAAAATGGAAGTTTTTGAGATAAATGATCGGATGTTTATCTTCACTAATATATAAAGCTGAAAAGTTTGTTCGTTTGAACGCGGTAATCTCAGGAACTACTGGTTCGAATGGTATAATTCTTTTTGTGTTGGATGGTGCCTTAATCGACTTAGACATTAGGCTACTTAATATTAAGCTGTGACCAATAGCAGCGAAGAATCTGTGGAAATGTTGAAAAAACGGCAAAAAATATACATTTTTCTGCGTTTTAACGCACTTATCTCAGGAACTACTGGTTCGAATGGTATAGTTCTTTTTGTGTTGGATGGTCCATTAATTGAGGAAGACTTGAAGCTATTTAACATTAAGCTGTGACCAATAGCAGCGAAGAATCTGTGGAAAATATGGAAAAAACGGCAAAAAATATACATTTTTCTGCGTTTTAACGCGCTTATCTCAGGAACTGCTTTATGAAATTGAACAATTTTTTTAATGTTGAATGGTCCATTTATCAAGGAAGGCTTGAAGCTATATAAAATTTAGCTGCGACCAATAGGAGCGAAGAATTTGTGTAAAATGTGGAAAAACGGCAAACAATACAATACAATGCAATATAAAGTTCGTTTGCACGCGGTAATCTCAGGAACTACTATTTCGAATTGTAAAATTCTTTTTGTGGTGGATAGTCCATTCATCGAGGAAGGCTTTATTCTTCTTAAAATTAAGCTGCGACCAATAGCAGCGAAGAATCTGTGGAAATGAGAGAACTGAGATTTTTTTCTGAGATCTCTGAGATGAAGTTATTTTGGATTCGATTTCTCACTCAGCTATTTGACGTGGCTGACATATGTGCAGCAACAATTAGTAAGGTAACCATTAAATCTCAATGATAACTGAGAATTATGTTCCACCAAATGATTTTGCCTCAGTCAAGGTGACATTGAGATCTCAGTGAGATGTTGTTAGGTGGAACTGGCCTAATAACTGCTCAAATTAGAATTTTGAGAGTTCAATTGATTTGTGAATGTGATTGATTGCACTATTTGTGCAGATTATTGTGTTTAAACAATATCATTTTATGTACTTCTTAACTAAAAAATATGCTCAGTTTAAAGAAAAAAAAAATTTACTTAACGAAAAAAACGATGCAGAAGTAAGAGAGATATTAGAATTAGGGAGAGTTCACCCAAGGGAATGCTTTAAGTATGAACAACTGAAGGGAACCATAAAAAATGCTCAAATTTTTCAAGATCAAGAGAATTACGACCTAGGGAGAGTTGACTGCAATGCAATTTTACAATAACTTCCGAACAAAATTCCCACGCGCGCATGATGCACAAGTCGAGACGATACTCTGGACGAGGGAGAGGCGGACGAAGTCGCGGGCAACTGCTAGTTTCATTATAAAAAGGAAGGTATGCCGTTAATAATGGAACACAACATCAGCCAAATTGCCGCCACGACCACGCTTACAGGACCATATCCTTTTCATGAAATTTTCCATTACCAAATCGCAAAGTGGCTGCCCTATGTCCTCGATAGACTCACGAATTCCATCTTTGACGTCTTGAATCGACGCTGGGCTGTTGGCGTAGACCTTATCTTTCACGTGGCCCCAAAGGAAGAAGTCGCAAGGTGTTAAATCACTCACAATCACAATTTCTGTATTGCGGTCCGACAAGGTGCTTCACGACGACCCAAAAATGTTTAGTTTTACGAACCGTCTCTGCCAAATTTTCACCATTTTTATAGTGAATTTTAATAATTTCAATGCGTTGTTGAAGCCTGTATCGTTCCATTTTTATTGGCGTAAATTCTACTTGTCAAATGTCAAAAAATGACAGCTTCAAAGTGACAGCTACCGAAATAGCGGGCTATTCAAAATAACACCTCTTATTGGAAAACTCTTTACCCTCCAACTGGAGTATATGAACATGAGGCTTTCCTTTCTCATGGGGAGAATATCTTAAAGGATGAATTCAACAATGTTATAACCGTTAATTTGATGCAATATGTGTATAGGACGCATAATGACTTTTCGCCAGTTTTCCGGCTTTGCTTACCGTTTTGCAATTCATTAAATGCACTTATCATCGCTACATTCGAGCTGCGCGGATTATTTCAGATTTGATTTGATTGATTTGAAAAAACAATAAAAACAATTTATAACAAATCAACTGACTAAGGTCAAACTTTCAATAATCAAAAAATTTGTGATACACAACAAACTGCTGTGACACAAATAGGAAATTTGGAAAAACGAAAGCGGAACAAGATAACATGCTTTGGGGATCTTATTAAAATGTATGTCTATGTTCATAGCAATTGATAAACAATAAAAAAGTCTGCAATGGGCAACCGAGTTGTTGGCGCAATGCGTAGTGCTTCCCAACTTAGGTTCAAATCCCAAAATGTGAACTTAAAAAGTTTTTCAGATAAAATGAAAAAATAACTCGACAACACCACTAAAGAGTCTGATGATCGGCTTGGCAGCCGTGAAATAGCTATAACTCCAGCCAAACAAAGAAATTGACGGAAAAAGCCACTGGTGGAAGCACCTTAGTTGTTTATGTTGTTCAAATAAAAAAAACCAGATTTGGCGTGGTGTGATGTGGTCCTCGCTTTCTATTTCCTTGCACATAATATAGGAAATGACTCAAATCAACAAGTACAACGCGATATTTAATTTTAAATTATTAACTTTATTTTACTTTATTTAAATATGAAATAAGAGCTAAAACTAATTTTACGTTACTCCTCCGCTATTTTCTATTCCCATGTCATTCGTCATGTCATTTTTAAGTGAGTGTTTACTGTTTAGTAATGTCGATCATGGTAGTTTTTACAGTGTTGCCGCCCGTATCTTAATCCCATATGTATTGAAGAAAATTTCTTTTAAAGGCTGAATTGCTGAATTCATTTAATCAAAAAAATCGCTTTTTTTCTCTGAGACTGCCAGGAGTGCTAAGATGCAGTTGGCCTATCATTCTGATTTCAGGACTTACTCCTTCTTATTCAAAGAGCTCATCGAGGCTGAGTCGAGCCTGAGAAGAGGATGCATTCTGTTTTCTGGTAGAAATCCCCCCTTAGCAACCATACCAACAAGGTCCTGATCAAAGTCAACCGTTGATTGAACTCGTTATCCTTCCGTCTTGTATTATTGACAATTTAGATATCCATACTTGGAGCTTGCATGTCACAAAGCAAAAGACTTCGAAGTAGGCATCTTTTGCATCATCTTTAGACTTCCTTAAAGGTTTTACATTTACGTTACGAGATTGACAAAAAATAAGTGATTGCAATTGAAATCTATTCTCTTCGCTCTGATGTGTTGTCTTATCAATTACTTTTTTTGAAAATTTAATCTTGAAAATCTTGTTTGTTTTCTTACAAACAATTTATGGTATTTAGGTTTTAAAATATGTAATTTTCCTTTCTGATTTGGTATTTAGGTTTTAAAATATGTAATTTTCCTTTCTGATTTTTAATTTTTGCTATGAATATTTGAATAACTGATCCAAAAACTTATTCCATTTCACGGAAAATCAAAACCTTTAAGGTCACAGAAAATTATTATGAAACAGAATTAGTTTTGTTTATTCTTGGAAGAAGAATAGGAATTTGCATATTAATTAAACACAACTTGTGGCCGAATAAAACATTTGAAGTTTCTCGTTGTGATTAATTTTCGAAAGTAAAACAATTTTGGTATGGACGCTTTTGGCAAGTTTGCTTGAGGTTTTATTCTAATTTGAATAAATTAAAAGGCTTGGTTGGAACTGAATAAACATTAGTCTAAGTAATCTTTTCAGGCAGAAGAGAAATGCAAAGCACGTGAATCCATTGATAAACATTGTTTTAGTGAATTTTATGTAAGTTAATACAGTTGCAACTATCTTGAAAATTGTTTGATTTTTTCGAACCGTTTCATTAAATGAATAGGGCAGCATGTCCATTTCGTTGCGTACATGGCACAGTGTACATTTCAGGAAATGGAAATGTAGCTACTTCAAAATTAATTTTTCAAAAATAGTAATTGATAAGACAACACATCAGAGCGAAGAGAATAGATTTCAATGGCAATCACTTATTTTTTGTCAATCTCAGTGCGTTGAGTTCAAAACCAATTCGCTGTCTCATTAAATATTCATCACATCCACCTGAGACAAAGTGTCAGAGTGTGGGAAACAATCAATTTATTGATCGAGATATTTGAGCACTCCAGTCTTATCTATTGCTATCGCCAGACAACGTGGGGTTCAATGAATTTTTTATTGAAGAACAAAAATAAACTTTTTGCCCACATACCGACAGAGACAAATGATGCTTTGTGCCTTGAAAAGTTTGAAAACTTTGTTTTGGATTTTAATAATAATTGAATTTATCGATTGGTAAATACCTACTTTGTAATGGCATCGTTGTTTGTCCTGGGTTGGCTACGAAAGATTGAAATCTTGTTCACAAAATCTCGCAAACTAAAATCTTTTTTCTTAGAGTCACAAAATTTCGCTTCCTCAAATCCCGCAATTTTAAATTCACGGAGACTAAACTCCTGAAATTTAAATGCGAGATTTCAAGTTTCACTATTTTATTTTATCAGACATATTTCAGAATGAACCGAAAGCAAAACGGGATTTACTAATAATGAAAAGCAACAGAACTACGAAACAATGCAGTCGAATAGTTATTCGCAGTAAGGTCTTAAGATCCATCTTTTAAAAGAGACAAGGAATGTCCAAGGAATTTAAACTGTACATACAGTAAATATTTTGTTAAATTTGATTGAAATGCATTGGTTGTTTGTAATAAAAAAAAATTATCTTTAAATTTTCTTATTAAAAAAATGCACTGTTTTAAATATTTTTAATGGTTGACTTCTTTTAAAGCGCAAGATTTCGTAGTGCGGGATTTTGTAATGCGAGATTTCGATAGTGAAAGATTTGTCTACACAAGCGAGATTTTCTAAAAAAAATGAGTGATTTCTTGTTTGAGATTTTGAAAATGTGAGATTAAGAAAGAAGATAATTTAAGAATGCGGATTTTGAAATGCGAGATTTTTTTCAAATTTGCTAGATTTCGTTAAAAGTGATTTAGGTCTGCGGTCATAAATATTGCTCCCGTTTGTCTTCTATCTCAAATATCTCACCCACTAATGAACCATTTAAGGTCTCATAAATTTTTGTAACAAGCGAAAGCTTTGTATACCTACAGACAATGGACTGAAGTTACAATTTCAAGTCCAAGGAAGGTGTTGCTTGACCTTGGAAACATGTAATTGATTTCATTTTCTTAAAGATTGTTGTCGGTTATCTCGTTTCATAATTTGATTTTTTCAGTAAGATTAATACAGAGCTTATATGAGGCAAAATAAAGTAGAGAATAGAGCAGTTACTTTAGATGGAAGTTTTATCACTTATTCACCGAATGTCGTTCGATAAGTACTTGGCCTCACCGCCCACTCCGATGGCACCAGTATCGTAAGCGCAATTCATATCGTAGAGTAGGTACTTTCCCGTACACAGTATCCAAACGCTCTTTAGCTTCGCTGTGCGATTTCCATTTCAAAAACAAGAATCGATCTTTTTTCCATTTCTTAAATCCGATTTCACACCTACGAGTCCATAGCCGTGGAAATGTTCTACTTATGTCATTTCTTATGCCTGAGTGAGAAATCAAAGGTACAATAACGAGGAAACAACTAAAATTCACAAAACACCATGTCCCGTGGGCACATGACCTTTTCAAACCACTTTGATTTGCACAAAACTATTTTCAATAAGAAGACTTACATATATATCCCCATGATAATATCGCACAAACAATATTGACCTATTTCCTTTTTCAATGAACCCCACAAATAAAGAATGTTGAACATTTCTTGGTGAAACTAAGGTATTGCAGAGTTTCTTTGGAAAACCTTGACTATATTCCATATCAAGGCAGAAACAATTTCCATGTATCAATTAGTGATTCACTGATAAAATATTTGTTCGCTTTGCATGCAAGAATGGAGAAATGCTGTCTTCTTGAAAGATTTTGCTTTGAAGACTTTTAATTTTAAAAGATTATTAACTTCCCGGAGGAAGTTGCAAGGCGAACTATTTTGTGAATCTCCAGTTTTTGCATTCTCCATGGTTGTATGTGTGTATGTCCATATGTGGCATACGCGTTTGTGTAGATTTTATTTCACCTTGATTTTCTCACGAACCACTCATGATATTGACATGAGATTGGTCCAATCGACGCGGAATCGCGATTAAGTTTTCAGTGAGAACGGTTTAGCGGTTTTCAATAGGAAAGAAGAAAAACTGAAGAAAAACTAACAAAATCTGAAAGTAGTAAAAATTCGTCATTCGTTTAGGAGTAAATGTTCTCCTGATGTCATGTTAATTATAATTGCTTTCGATGTACAGACAATGCAAACGACATATAGATTTTTTTCTAGATTTTTTAAGAACAAGAATACACTGTCAGAAGTACGACCACACACATACTGAACGTTTTGAAGGTTTGAATTCTTAAACACGATATGCATTTAAAAGTTTTCTATTTACCTATTGTTGAAAACTTGAAATTAAAAAAACACTTATTGATGCCTGAGTTTTTAAGTTCCTCTTTCGCCTATAGGGACTCATGTATGTATAACATACAGAACTTTGTCTTTTGTTTTTGTTTCCAAACTTAATCAAAACTTTTCAATGCAAACTGATTACTGTCTACTTTTTTTAAGAACAAGAAAAAAAGGTATTGCATTTTTCAAAGAGCAGAATTAATCCTTAACGCAAACCAAACATTGGTTAAAAAAAGAAATCCCATTTTCAAGTAGGTACCTACTTGTTCTCTCTTCTTTCAGAAATTGATTAATACTACATAACCTGCTACCAAATTCCTAAAGAAAAACTTTTCATGTTATAAAATGATTTGAGGGCAACACGAGCCACCAAAATAAACACCCCTAGTAAAAAACTCGGAGAGACAAGAATTGTGTTTGAAAATGAAGTAATTTTAATCGTAGAGAGGTTTTAACTCACAAATCAGATTCCGCACAATTTACAGCCCTATTATGACTAGCAACTATGGACTTGATAGTTGATATATATCAACAAATTTAATGAATTCGTATTATGACTATCAACTGTCAGCATTTTTTATCGACTTTTGAATTTTATTAGATTTAATAGCTATTGTGAATGATTTTTTTGATAGACACGGTATTACGAATATCAAAAAATTTGAAACACATCAACTTTTCTATCTGGTTGAAACGCAAACAAACAAATTGATTTGTTATTTTTAAAGGCGAAAAAGTCAAAAAGAATAAGGATTTCGAGTTCCACTCATAAGTGTTTTTATTGTACTTCAATTCTGAAAAACAATTTTTGAAATAGCTTAAATGGTTTCCGTTTTATTTAAGAAAAAAAGTTTGCAAGTCGTTTTTGGAAATATTTTTATTTCAAATTTGAAAAGTCAAACATTAAAATAAACAACTCGTCTCGAAGAAAATTTTGATAAATATTCACAATCGGTCAAAAATAACAAGTTGATACTCATAATACGAAACTATCAACTATTTGATAGAAACTATCGACTATCAATTTGATACTCATAATAGGGCTGTTAGTTCAGTTTCATTCAGTAGAGTCTGCCTAATTGAAAAATCGCATCACTTTATTTAATTCTCTTTATAAAATAAAATAAAAAGAACTATCAAAAGACAAATAAACTAAAAGCATTTAATTGTGTATTCTAAAACTTTATTTCGACTTGTTTCGTTTGCACAAGAGGAACGTTTGTGTAATTTAATGCATTTTTCATGTTCATATAATGGTCAGTCGCATAGAAAAAGAAATGCAGAGATTGATATTTGAAGTGTATATGTAAATCTACACTAATATATAAAGCTGAAGAGTTTGTTTGTTTGAACGCGGTAATTTCAGGAACTACTATATCGAATTGTAAAATTCTTTTTGTGTTGGATAGTCCATTAATCGAGGAAGGCTTTATTCTACTTAAAATTAAGCTGCGACCAATAGCAGCGAAGAATCTCTGGAAATGTGAGAACTGAGATTTTTTTCTGAGATCTCTGAGATGAAATTATTTGGGATTCGATTTCTCACTCAGCTATTTGACGTGGCTGACATATGTGCAGCAACAATTAGTAAGCTAACCATTAAATCTCAATGATAACTGAGAATTATGTTCCACCAAATGATTTTGCCTCAGTCAAGGTGACATTGAGATCTCAGTGAGATGTTGTTAGGTGGAACTGGCCTAATAACTGCTCAAATTAGAATTTTGAGAGTTCAATTGATTTGTGAATGTGATTGATTGCATTATTTGTGCAGATTATTGTGTTTAAACAATATCATTTTATGTACTTCTTAACTAAAAAATATGCTCAGTTTAAAGAAAAAAAAATTTACTTAACGAAAAAAAAACGATGCAGAAGTAAGAGAGATATTAGAATTAGGGAGAGTTCACCCAAGGGAATTCTTTAAGTATGAACAATTGAACAACTGAAGGGAATCATAAAAAATGCTCAAATTTTTCAAGTTCAAGAGAATTACGACCTAGGGAGGGTTGACTGCAATGCAATTTTACAATAACTTCCGAACAAAATTCCCACGCGCGCATGATGCGATAATCTGGCCGGTGGACGAGGGAGAGGCGGACGAAGTCGCGGGCATCTGCTAGTTAATCATAATACTTCTTCCTTTTAAAAAAAAAATTTTGGTTCAGATTTTCAGAACTTATTTCGCAAAAATATAATATGTTCTATGCAATACATGTAACATGTTAAATATATGTAGATTTTCAAATGTTACGTCCAAGAACATAATTGTAGCGAATTTAATCTACCTGTTTTGGAAAAAATCACAAATATTTCAATCATTCGAATGAAGGCAGACCCAAAATTTAAAAAGTACATAAAAATAGAAGTATCACCCGTCCTAGTAATGGGTCATTTATTTTTCGGCTTCGAAAGTAAAGCTTAATAAAACGCACAATGAACATTTTAATTCATTCGTTCATCCTCTTTTTGTCTCACAGACTTTGAACTATCTCCGCAGCAACATTCGTTTCAATCGGTTCAGTTGTTTGTAATTAAATAGCAAACAGGCAATATACGTATTAAGAAAAAAAAATACGAATTCATAGGCTTGTATCAAGTTGTCTAGAAAACAAAAAAAAAAGAAATAAAATTTAAGGAAGCTACTTTCATGATCATTAAAGACAGAAAAATGTATCAGTCCGTAATTTTGACACTGACATGGGTCTGGTGAAGGCACCAACTCGTGTTCTTTCCATATTTTGATTAAGTAGGACCAACTGAAAAGAAAAATAGGTTAATTCAATATCTGGTTTAAAATAAAATTTCTGATGAGGGTTAATAATATGTCATACGTGCGCATTAAAAAAAATATCAATCTAGGTTATTTTTTCAAACCTATAACAGTATACTCAGGATATATGCATAAACATTTAATGAAATTTAAATGTCATTCATAGATCATAACTCAAACAGCATTATATGGACCCAATCGCCACACGAAATTTAGTAGATACTACACGTTCTTGTTGATTGTTGATCGACTAAGAATATCATCATAGAATTCCTATAGAATGTTTTGCTGCCCTCAATATATCATAAACTCTTCCCAATAAGCTTAGATACTTCAATTAAATCACTTACATTTCAACATTTTAATCGTTAATTTTCCGCTCTGATTAAATCCTACTGCGTGTCAAATTATTCGTTAAGAAAGCTTGAATGAACCAGAGTTTGCAACGTGAACCTTTTACTAAATTCAATGGGAGGCATGTTAGTTTCTAAACCGTGTAACATCGTAGCGAGTGGCGATTTAACCACTTAAACCAAACATAAGTTTTGCTACAGTATTGCCAAGCGAATCAACAAGAGAGATGGCTTTCACATGATATACATTTTGCATTTTTTAATCGACAATATGACATGTATTTTTCATAATATGTAATTTGTATTTGAAAAAAAAAAAATGTGTATCACACTAAGGATAAGGATGCAAGAACTCATTCAATCACCTGCCTTGCACTTCCTGATTCATCACCTCGATAATACAGCCCATAGAGCTAATATGGCAGCCATGAGCTACTGAAGTGCATTTTCGCTCGAATGATGGACGGAATCTCATTAAAATATTATCAGGCTTTCTGCTCGAAGATACATGCTGCTAATATGTTTTGTCATCAATCAAATAGGTAATATTATCTACCTACACTATGGATGAACTTTTCTGCTGGGAAATTAACCTCAAACAAGTGGTCAATTGGTGGTAACATGAGGTATCTGATGAATATGATAATTTCGTGCCACGAAATAAACGTTGTGTGCGTGCACCAAGGACCTTCATTCTATCAATCAGCATCGGATTGATTTTGTTGATGCTTAAAGGCTCAGTTTCTTTTAATGTGTTGAGCATGAGCATGAATGATAAACTAAAAAACACTTAGCAATTTCAAGCACGAATAGCTTCAAAAATGCAATTTTAGCAATTTTTTGTCTTTTTTTTTTATAAAATAAGGTTAGGCTATGTATTCATACCGCATTAAGGTTTAAGTGCAGAACTGCAAATTTTTTGTTTCGGACGGAAGTAACAATATATTGAAAGGGACGTTGGTACGTATGTTTGTAAAATGGGGCTCAGAAGTGGCACGTTCACTTGCTATTCGTCAGTTACATAATTTTTCTTTAAATTTTCAATTTCATTTCTTTTATTAATGCTGATGGTTCTTCAGCTCGAGAAAACGCGCACAAAACACAGTTATTCATAACAGAATTTTCTTCCATAAATAAGTTTGTAGGTCACTTCAAATCCAAACTGATTCGAAATAAGAACTGTCATCTGATTTCTAGGTTTTTTTGTTAGAAGTCAGCACGTTATTTTCGACCAACTTTATTTCCCACATAGTTAAGAATCATTTAATAAAACCATCCTGTGCCCTATTGCACCAGTTTACAAATTACAACCACAATTTTGTACTTGTAATCCACAACTACAAATTTTGTATATGAATTTGCTTTGCACCAACTACAAAAAAGTGGGATCACATATTTGTGATGAGAGTTACAAATTGTAAAATAAATTTACAATCTACTGCTGCACCATGTATGTTTGAAACTTGTAAATTACAAATTTCAGTTACAATTTTTTTCACGTTGCTGCGTAAACAACTAAAGGAAAACGACCCAACAACCTTCATATTCATATTCATTAATTCGTCGCGAATGAACAACCAAAACCAAAAAGAGAATGATTTTTGAGGTTATTCGCGCGCGAACATTGTGTTCGTTACGAGTGTGGATGATGTGGAACGCGGATAGAGTTTGGCAGTTCGTATCAACTACAATTATTTTCGCTACGAAAACATTTGTTTTCTCAAATATATTTACATTTGAGGTTAAAAAGTTAATTTATTCATCATAAATCAAACATAAGTAGTGTCCGTGGCTTAGTGGTTAGGTACGTTAGCTGCTAAGCTGAACGTCGCTTGTAGGTTCGAGTCCTACTCGTGCCCATATTTTTTATTTCATCTTTCACGGGTACTGCCTCTGGCAAAGAACTGACAAAACTTCCAAGAGTATCAATCAGTCATGAAAAGTGCCCATCATTTTTGCCGTTCGGAATCGGCGTTAAATTGTAGGTCCCCTCAATTCTTCACACGCACCCAAAGAGTTGTTGATGAGAGGAAGACACTTAGGCCTTGGCTCTCCAAGAGCTGTGGTGCCACTCTGTTTTTTTTTTTTTAATCAAACAAAACTATACTTTTATCGTTTTGTTGAGAAGTTTTAAGGAAATACGGCTTCAAACGTATCTAATATTACTTTTCTTCATTCTTATTTCTTTCGTCATTCGTTGGCCGTATTTTAGTGCTTTAGTATCAACTAGAATATTTACGAGACGAATAAATTTGTTTTCTCCAATTTTTTAATATTTGATACTTAAAAAGTAAATGTTTGTATAAGGAATCACATAAAAACTTTATTTCAATGGTTTTGTTGTGAGGAAATAGGGTTTGAAACTATCTTAAATCATTTTTTATTCATTCATCCGACATTTTTCGTCGGTTGTTCTTATGTGAATATATATATATATATATATATATATATATATATATATATATAGATAACAGTGGCGAAGGCACCATATAAGTCTATTCCTATCGACTTACCTTTTGTAAATCTCAATTAATCTAAATATCAACAAACAAACTTCATGCAACATGTATATAAGCAAATCATACAACAGCAACGCTTGCGACATTACTTTACAATTCAATCAACATGTATTTTCTGCTAAAAGTAACCCGGGTTATTATTTTTTCGCTGAATAGAACAAATTTGTTTGCTTTCCCGTTTCCGCTTCTACTTCTCGCTACGCGTGTGCCTCTTTATTCAATCAACGCTTTCTTAAGCATAGAAGTAACCCGATGTTCATCGACTTTCATCGATGAATTTGTATGTATCTGAAAATTCACTTGCCTGTGCAAAAAACAAACAAGTGTGTTGCAAATGGAGAAATACGCATTGCGCATGTCAGGTCGACGTTGAGCCTAAGCGAAGCAGTTTGTTGACGCACTACACTTGTTATTCATTTTGTAAGCAAAAATTCATTCATTCTGTATAGGAAAAAAGACAAACGTAACCCGTCTGTTATGGAGGGACTTACTGGACATTTTCCTGCATTCTCGGCGGATGAAGTTTAAAAAGTAGGGGTTGCCACTTTAAGAAAATTGCGTAGTGGACTAATTTTTTGTCACAAAGTTATTGTAATTTTAGTTAAGTGGCACAAGTAGCCTAAATGAACTAGGAAAATGAAATTTTGTTCTAAAATACAGTTTACAAGCAGATTGCAGTGCAAGGTGTATAAATAAAAGTGTGAACAAACAAATTATTAATTGATAAAAAGTTAATTAAAGTTTGAATTGGAAGTGATTTGTGAAAAGTGATTGCATTTTGTTTAAATTTTAGTTACTCAAAAGTCACAATGGCTCTTATAGGAATAGATTGCTGTTTGACAGATTTTAAGTTAGGTGAAAATAATGACTTTGAGAAACTTAATTTCTCAAAGAAAAAAAAAGTGATAGAATTAGGACGCTCTACCCCTCCTTTGAAAATTGAATACAAAAGAAAAGACGGTTTTGTTTCCCATTTCAATCTTTCACTGTATCAAAAATATTCATGGCTAACCGGAAGCTGCAAATTAAATAAAATGTTTTGTTTTCCTTGTCTTTTGTTTTCTAACTCCCCCAGTGTTTGGAGCCGCACAGGTTACGCGGACATTAATAATGTTTTCAACTCGGCAAACAAACACATAAAGACGGAAAAACATATTCGCAGTTGCTTATCACTGCATGATTTTGGTACAAACCGAATTGAAATTTCTTTAGGTAATTCCTTTGTAGCTCATAACAAGAAAGTTGACCGGAATCGAAAATTAATGGAGCGTTTCATAGATACAGTAGTTTTGTTAGGTAAACAAGAGCAGGCATTTCGAGGTCACGATGAAAGGCCGGATTCCAATAATCGTGGAAATTATATTGAGACTTTATTGTACCTCTCAAAGTATGACTCACTAATGGAAACTCATTTAGAACAAAACTCCAGTGCACAGAATCCACATTTTTCGGGGCTCTCAAGTGATATTCAAAATGATTTGATTCATAGTATCGCTGCAGTGATTAAATCTGAAGTTAAAATGGAAATAAGTAAAGCAAGATTTGTATCCATTATGATAGATGAAACACCAGACGTAAGCCATAGGGAACAACTTAGTGCAATATTACGGTTCTTGTCTGAGGATGGAATAGAGGAACGTTTCGTAGGGTTTTTTAACGTGAGCGAGTGTCGTAACGCAGATGAGCTTTCAAAGCATATTTTTAAAATACTCGATTCCTTCTCTTGCAAGGAAAAGTTAATTGGTCAATCTTACGATGGTGCCGCAGTTATGTCAGGGGAAGTAGGAGGAGTACAAAGAAAAGTTCTTGATATATGTCCAATGGCAAACTTCATTCCATGCTATGCACATGTGTTAAATCTTGTTTTATCGCGCTCACTTGAAAACATTTCCGAACTGAAAGCTTTTTTTGGCAGTATAAATACTATAGTCCGTTTTTTTAATAAATCAACTAAACGTTCAAATCTTTTAAAACAAATAGCCAACCGACGAATGCCAGGTGTATCGGAGACTCGCTGGCACTATCATTCGAGAATTATAAACGTTATTTTCAATTGCAGATTGGATATTATTGAAACCTTCAACCAAATTTTAGATAACCCAAATGAATGGGATAATGATTCTCTTTCTATAGCCGAGAGCTTATGTATCAAATTAGAAAGCAAAGATTTTTGTTTTTTTCTCACAATTCTCTCCGAAATTTTTGCGAAAACTGATGTTCTTTTCAATTTGATTCAAAATAAACAAACGGATGTTGATATCGCAAAAAGAGAAATAGAATGTTTTGAGTTTTGGCTTAGCTCTGATTTCTTAGAAAAATTTGAATTAATTTTCGAAAGTCTAAACGGTTGCGCAGAACCGCCACGGAAAAGAAGATTACTTGAAATAGATTCAAAAACGCGCTATAAACGCCTTTTTATAGAAATTAAAGATAATATTATAGGTCAGCTTAATGTCAGATATAAATCTTTTACTAATTTAGTATTCTTAGATTTACTTAATAAATCGAAATATGATTCTTTTGCAGCAACAATGCCGGATGAAAAAATATCTTCTTTAATAAATATTTTTCCTGGAATATTCGATTTTGCGGCTTTAAAAAATGAACTCAAAGTTTTATATACAACTCCATCTCTTCGTCAACTTGAAGTTGAAGCACTCCATAATCATTTAAAGAATGATATGTTACGTGACACATTTCCACAAATTTTTAATTTGAGTAGATTGTTTTTAACACTTCCGATAAGTGTTGCTTCTGTTGAGAGATCTTTTTCAGCTCTCAAAAGAATACATACTTATTTAAGAAACGCCCAAGGACAAAGTAGACTTTCCGATCTAGCATTAATTTCAATAGAAAAGCAGCTTCTCCTTAAAATTAAAAGTAGGCCTGACTTTTACGAAAAAGTCCTTGTAGAATTTAACAAGAAAGACCGTAGATTAGCTTTAGAATTTAAATAAAAAGCAACTTTTCACATTTTTAAATAATGTTTTTTTTTTTAATTGTAAATAATGTACAAACAGAATATTATTATTATTTTTTTGTTATATTTATTATATCTTTTGTTTTAGTTATTTTAATTTCTGAGTGAAAAAAAAGTTTTGAAGTTCCTTTTTTTCTTTTTTTTATTCATTTTAATTTATTCAAATCATTGCATTTGCATCTGCCAAAAAGGTTTCTTTCGAAGCCGCTTTTGTTATGCGTTAAGATCATTGAAACTTAAATTTGAAATGACTTGAGGTATAATAAAATTGGCTTGAATGTTCAAACTTGTAAGGCGTTATTACCAAAAATGCACTTTATCTTGTGTTTACTTTTTCTGTTACTTGTAAAAAGAGTATTACTTAAAGAAAACACTTTGTCCAAAAAAAAGTAAGTCAATTTCTAGTCGCTCATTTTTCTCCGACTTACCTTTAGAAATAAGTCACGCCTCGCCACTGATAGATAAATAACAGATAATATGAAAATAAAATAATTTTCAAAACTATAATTTTAACGCGAAATATCTACACTAATATATAAAGCTGAAGAGTTTGTTTGTTTGAACGCGGTAATCTCAGGAACTACTGATTCGAATGGTATAATTCTTTTTGTGTTGGATGGTGCCTTAATCGACTTAGACATCAGGCTACTTAACATTAAGCTGTGACCAATAGCAGCGAAGAATCTGTGGAAAATGTGGAAAAAACGGAAAAAAATTTACATTTTTCTGCGTTTTAACGCACTTATCTCAGGAACTGCTGGTTCGAATGGTAAAATTCTTTTTGTGTTGGATGGTCCATTAATTGAGGAAGACTTGAAGCTATTTAACACTAAGCTGCGACCAATAGCAGCGAAGAATCTGTGGAAAATATGGAAAAAACGGCAAAAAATATACATTTTTCTGCGTTTTAACGCGCTTATCTCACGAACTGCTTTATGAAATTGAACAATTTTTTTAATGTTGAATGGTCCATTTATCAAAGAAGGCTTAAAGCTATATAAAATTTAGCTGCGACCAATAGGAGCGAAGAATTTGTGTAAAATGTGGAAAAAACGGCAAACAATACAATACAATAGAATATAAAGTTCTTTTGAACGCGGTCATCTCAGGAACTACTATTTCGCATTGTAAAATTCTTTTTGTGTTGGATAGTCCATTAATCGAGGAAGGCTTTATTCTACTTAAAATTAAGCTGCGAACAATAGCAGCGAAGAATCTGTGGAAATGTGAGAACTGAGATTTTTTTCTGAGATCTCTGAGATGAAATTATTTGGTATTCGATTTCTCACTCAGCTATTTGACGTGGCTGACATATGTGCAGCAACAATTAGTAAGGTAACCATTTAATCTCAATGATAACTGAGAATTATGTTCCACCAAATGATTTTGCCTCAGTCAAGGTGACATTGAGATCTCAGTGAGATGTTGTTAGGTGGAACTGGCCTAATAACTGCTCAAATTAGATTTTTGAGAGTTCAATTGATTTGTGAATGTGATTGATTGCACTATTTGAGCAGATTATTGGTTTAAACAATATCATTTTATGTACTTCTTAACTAAAAAAAATGCTCAGTTTAAAGAAAAAAAAATTTACTTAACGAAAAAAACGATGCAGAAGTAAGAGAGATATTAGAATTAGGGAGAGTTCACCCAAGGGAATGCTATAAGTATGAACAACTGAAGGGAATCATAAAAAATGCTCAAATTTTTCAAGTTCAAGAGAATTACGATCTAGGGAGAGTTGACTGCAATGCAATTTTACAATAACTTCCGAACAAAATTCCCACGCGCGCATGATGCACAAGTCGAGACGATACTCTGGCCGGTGGACGAGGGAGAGGCGGACGAAGTCGCGGGCAACTGCTAGTAGAGTATAAAGTTCGTTTGAACGCGGTAATCTCAGAAACTACTATTTCGAATTGTAAAATTCTTTTTGTGTTGGATAGTCCATTAATCGAGGAAGGCTTTATTCTACTTAAAATTAAGCTGCGACCAATAGCAGCGAAGAATCTGTGGAAATGTGAGAACTGAGATTTTTTTCTGAGATCTCTGAGATGAAATTATTTGGGATTCAATTTCTCACTCAGCTATTTGACGTGGCTGACATATGTGCAGCAACAATTAGTAAGCTAACCATTAAATCTCAATGATAACTGAGAATTATGTTCCACCAAATGATTTTGCCTCAGTCAAGGTGACATTGAGATCTCAGTGAGATGTTGTTAGGTGGAACTGGCCTAATAACTGCTCAAATTAGATTTTTGAGAGTTCGATTGATTTGTGAATGTGATTGATTGCACTATTTGAGCAGATTATTGGTTTAAACAATATCATTTTATGTACTTCTTAACTAAAAAAAATGCTCAGTTTAAAGAAAAAAAAATTTACTTAACGAAAAAAACGATGCAGAAGTAAGAGAGATATTAGAATTAGGGAGGGTTCACCCAAGGGAATGCTTTAAGTATGAACAACTGAAGGGAATCATAAAAAATGCTCAAATTTTTCAAGTTCAAGAGAATTACGACCTAGGGAGAGTTGACTGCAATGCAATTTTACAATAACTTCCGAACAAAATTCCCACGCGCGCATGATGCACAAGTCGAGACGATACTCTGGCCGGTGGACGAGGGAGAGGCGGACGAAGTCGCGGGCAACTGCTAGTAATTATATATAACGAAATCCGCTTCAGCATTACTGCTGCCACTCAATTTAATATGAAATACAAATTTGTAGACAAAATTACACATAGTCTTTCGCCTGTAGAATTTTTTCACAAACTGACACAAATTTATGAACCTCATTCATATTGTGCAACAGAAAATCACAATAAAGTAGATTTTTCACAATTTTTTTGATTGTGATTTACAACTACAAACTTTTTGTCGTGCAACCGAAAATCAATTTTTTTAACAATTTTGTAATTTGTGAATCACAACTAAAATTTTTTAGCCTACAAAATTTTACAAAACACAAAACTTGGTTTTTTTACAAATTTGTGGTAAAAACGTTTGTAGTTCACAAATTTGTAAGGTGGTGCAATAGGCCACTGGTAGCAAAAGCAAGCAATTTCTGCTAAATTTTCGGGATTCCAAGTTTTCTTATCTTGCCAGAACTTGTAGATACAATAATACAATCGCACTGAATCTATCGTTGTCGAATCTATTTTAGTCATACGATCCTTGAAATTATATGAATTGAAGTAGCTACAAGCTATATTGTGAGATTTGATACAAGCAAATAATAAACTGAAAAATGGATTATAATAATTGGATTTCCTGGCTGTCGAACTCTGTAACAGTCAAATATACACATACTTTGTTGTTGCACAGTTATACGTACATAGGTATAGATACTGATACTGAAATGCATGTTCTGCGAACTGTATACCTACATACTTTGCTGCTATTTAACTGACTCTCGACTGAAAATTTTAATTATTTTAAGAGTTCATAATCATGGAGAGCAAACTTATTAATATCAGTCACCTACCGATGCAGCTGCCCGCGGTTAGGTGCGTTGGTTGCTACGAAGATCATCGTGGGTTCGAGTCCTGCTCGTGCCCATAAAGTTTTTATTTCATCTTTCACGGGTAGGTACTGCCTCTTGCGAAGAACTGACGAAACAAAACCCTTAATTACTTAGATCACTCCTCTAACGACTCAAAAATTATAACTAATTTATTTGCTAATTTCTTTAGTCTTGCTTTTTCCGACAGTAATTTTGTACCTGATGCTGACTATTTCACTTATTTGAACGACTGTAACCAAACATCATTGGTATCGATCAACATCACTGTTGACGATGTGGTTAACAATATAAATAAACTTAAGGATGATTTCTCTTCGGGACCTGACGGTTTACCTGCGATTGTATTAAAGAAGTGTGCAGCTAATTTGGCTCAGCCTCTTAATACTCTTTTTCAAATATCTCTTTCTCAAAGAATTTTTCCATCTATGTGGAAAGATTCTTTCATACTACCTATTCACAAAAAAGGTTGTAAATCAGATATTTCTTACTACAGGCCGATTGCCAAATTATCCTGCATTCCAAAACTTTTCGAAAGTATTATCTTCGACACTATGTACTTTCATTGCAAAACATTATTTTCGGCCAAACAACATGGGTTCCTAAAAGGGAAATCAACGACAACAAATTTTACTGAATTTGTTTCTTATGCATCAAACTCAATAGAATGTAAAAAAGAAGTTGATGTTATTGCTACAGACTTTAGCAAGGCGTTTGATAAAATATCCCACGGTTTTATACCCTGGTTTCATTGAATGGATGGAATCATGCCTATTCGACCGTAAATATCGCGTTTTATTTAGATCTTCAATATCAGAACCATTTACTGCAAAATCGGGAGTCCCTCAAGGTAGTCATCTAGGCCCTATTATTTTTATTCTGACTATTAATGACGTAGAGTCTGTGATTGAAAATTCTCAAGTTAAAATCTACGCAGATGACATGAAAATCTTTAGAACGATTTCTTCACCCGATGATGCTTTACCCCTCCAGGCCGATTTAAACAATTTCTATGTTTGGTGTCAAAAAAAACAATTTAGAACTTAATGTTTCCAAATGCCAAACAATCACATATTCCCGTAAACGTTTCCGTCCGCAAACACGAAACTATTATATCAACGAATGTATTGTTCACAGAGTAACAACTATCCGAGATTTAGGTGTTATTTGTGATAGTGAGCTTAACTTTAGGTCTCACTATGACAATATCGTAGCCAGAGCTAATTCTGCTTTAGGTTTCGTCAAACGTTGGTCTAAGGAATTTTCGGATCCTTACGTAACGAAATCTCTTTATACCAGTTTGTAAGGCCTCTACTTGAATACGCCAGCCAAGTATGGTCCCCTTATCATCAAGTCCATATAAAGAGAATTGAAGCAATACAACGTAGATTCCTCCGTTTCGCCTTAAGAGGACTTTCATGGGTTGACAACTTTAACTTACCTCCGTATCAAGAACGGTTGCGGCTTATAAACTTACAATCTCTAGAAAAACGTCGTGAAGTTGCCGATATTATTTGCGTACACCAAATTCTATCCGGTGTTACAGAATCTTCCACCCTGCTTGAAGCAATGAGTATTAATGTTAACTTACCACCTCTTGAAATACGTCGATCCTATTTATGTTTTATGTTTATTTTCAAAGTTATAAATGGAGATATTGATGCGTTAAATGTCCTTAAACGCGTTAATTTCAGTGTTCCAAGGCGTACTACTCTTCGAAACAATCAAGTTCCTCTTCATATTAATCACTATCGTACCAATTACGAGAGGAATTCTCCCTTAAATAATATGTTTCATATTTACAATGACAATTACAACTTAACTCATCAAATACACAACAACACAACAAATATTAGCTTGCGAACTATGTTCTATAATAATAATCAATGATAATTTTTACATTTTGTATATAATAATGTATTGTATTATTGTATTTTTAATTTTCCTTTTAGACATAATTTTGTTTCCTTTAACTGTAAGTTAGAATTTAGCTTCATAAATAAATAAATAAATAAAAAAGATCGGTTCCCCAATTTCATCTAGCTCATCGCATAACTGATTACGGCAGTAATGAACCAATTACGAGAATGTTACGTAAGGTGAACGAAAACTCAAATCTTTTTGATTTCAACCTTTTTGACTTTAAAATTTTAAAATTTTTCGATTTTAAAATTTTGCATTTTTTTTTTGCTTTTTGCTTTTTGTAAGATTTAAATTTAAATTATTTTTTTTTTGTTTTTACTTTTTGTACCTTGCATTAAGCAGTCCAGTGTGCAACAACAAACTGGACCCACTTCCGTAAGACTTTTGCCTTTGACTCAGCTCAGAAGTTTCGGTTCCCTTAGTGAGAACTGGTAAAACTTGGGTTTTAATTCATTTGAATGCAGTATAGCAAGGTTTTTGACCACCTTCTGCTCGATGTCTCAAGACTGGCAACGAAAGGAGATACCACAAAGCGTAGCAATTATAGTGGTATAACGCTCTTGAGTATATCTTATGAGATATTCTTCTTCAAAAACGGGTAGCCCCATGAACGGAAACCATAATCTTCAAATATCAATGTGGATTCACTCCCGGCAAATCGGTAGTTGATCGAATGGAAAAATATCTAGAATTTAACATCTGCCATATGCTTTTTGTTTTCCAGCCGAAGGCGAAGAAAACACGAAACTTCAATTCTAAGTCTTCTGAACCAATTGACAAATAACCTTTAATTAAGAAAACACGTTTGATAATATACAAAAGTAAAGCTAAGAATAAATGAATGAATTAGAATATCTAACTTTTAGTGATACGGTTTGGTCTGAGTTTTGGCTAGAGTTTAGACACAACAACAAAATAGATAGGGTGCAGTGATCGGGGACGTTACTCTAAGGTCTAAGCGACTGCCGATCGGTAGGAATAATTCCCCTGGTAGCACGGATCAGCTTCTAATGCCTGGTGTTAATCAAAATGGACGAACTAACTTCAAGATAGAAACCCCTGTTCGGGGGAAATTCCGATGATGAAATGGTCGGATTACTTCAGGCATAACCTTGACCAATATTACTAAATTGATACTATAGCATTATTTGGTAGTTATAGTAGAGGCAATTTTAGTACGATAGTACTAGTCTGTTTATAGTATTTTCCGAAGGGAGTGAGTGTGAGCTGTATAAATACAGTTCAAATCCGTTAGGAAAATATTATATATGAAAAAGCATGTGACTTCGTTACATAGCCCTACACTCAATCTGTTTATAGAGTTTAAGGCAACCAACGAAGACATAGACAGGATACAAAGTCATGAGAGAATTCGGCATTCCAAACAAACTGATAAGACTGTTTATGGCTATCCTCATCAAGTCCATCCAATAATTGGCTTATACAAACAACAATGTAGAACTAAAATTTATAATGCAAAACAAATTATCTTGTGTTCTTAAATATGCAGATTTATTTTAGTCACGTGCACCACAATCTCTCTAGAAAACAAACTCAAAGAAAATTAAAGAGAATTTTAATTATTAAAATGATTCCTTTCTTAAAACTCAACCATTTTGTTCCTTTTAATGTTTTAATTTCGTTAAATTAAATTAATTCTTGAAAAGTGATTTCACAATAAACCGAGACTTTCTAATTTCCTACGACTAAGATTACAAGTTTACAACCATATAATTCAATTCTTATTTATAAGGAAACAGGAATTTAGTTTGGTACAATTTAAATGTTTTTCAGCAGCAATTCGATGTACAGAATTAGTGTTGATGAGCTCTCTTTTTTACCAGAAATAAATTGTTGAAAACCATAATACGCTCTTTACTTTAAAGTAAATTAAATGTTATTCAAAACAACAGTTAATTAATTCAAACTACGAGCTCATATTGACTGTGGGTTTTTGATGTTTTCAAGGCTCTCCGTAATTACCTCCACATGAGTTTTCCTTGTATTTTTGGTCTTTTTAGCTGTAGGGCAAAGATGTGCAACCAAGTGGCAACCTCAATTAAATACTTTTTCGAGTGAATACTTAACGTTTAAATACTTTTCATGCAATAAAGGTTATTCACTGCAAAGTGCACGAATTGAATAACATTTCGAGGACATGCAAAAAATTAAATTCGAATTCTGACACAAAGTTAAAACAATTTGCACTTTCCATTATATCTGCTTTCAGCGGCGGATTTAGAATTTCAATCTGGGGGGGGGGGGGGTTCGATTGAAAAAAATTGTCAGTGTAAATCTAGTATATGGAATTTATGTGTAAAACGGCCCATATACAGCACCCTTACACATGCGCAATGCGCATAGACATCAAACGGATTGTGACACGCACACTAAAAATCGAAAAGTTTTGACTTTTACTCACACGGTTTCGCACACCAAAAATGTTGCGCACGCCAGCCCACAGACGGCAAACATCTCCTCACACATACACCGATGTTCAAACAATTGTGCTGTGTATGGGCCGTTTTACAAAACTCATCTTCAAATTCGTTTCACAAAACACAAAATGGTTTTCGAAAATTTTGGTACCTTGTTCCCGAAAAATGATTGCGATGTTAATAAGTGCAAGGGATTATACGAGTTTTATATGCTACGGTTCCTGACTGTTCTGAGTCTGAATAAGCATTCGTATGTGAAGAAGGCGAGTTGGAGATCGGAAAATGAAAAATGTATTTGAATGAAGCACTTGAAGTAGGGATAATTTTCATATGTACGTTTATAAGTTAACTTTCATATCGATTTTTTTTCAATGGGTAGTCACGATGCTGTTCCAAACGTGACTACAGTACTTCGTATTCTAGCAGTTTTACCAGTTTCAACTGCGATGACAGAACATACATGTTCTGTACTCAAAAGACTGAAAACATATTTGCGAAGTACAATTGGCCCAGAACGGTTAAATGGGCTTGCATCATTGAATATTCATTACGATATTCCACTTACTCTAAATGAAAAAAAACCCGCAAATTGTAACAGGCAGAAAATTGTGATGATATAATAGGATTCTTATTCAACATCGAGGCCCATTTGCTGATTCGGAACATAAATTTATGTTCTACATAAAGTTCACCTTTTGTATGGGGTTTTTAAGTAGAACTTATCGAATTCCGGAACGTCCCATATAAAAATGAAAACTTCAAGTTGAACATAAATTTATGTTCCGAATCAGCAAACGGGTCCGAGACTATTATATTGTATGTAAAATTCAAAAGATGTTTATTAGAAGCAAATACGTGTTAATTTCAAATAAACATTTACAGCAAATATGTCTATAAAAACCTTTTCAAAATTTGAAAAAAATATTAGGCCTGGCCTGGCCTTTTGTTGTGAAATTATTTCCAAACCTCATATCGAACAACATGCGAATTATTTTCGAAAGTGTAAGTTGATCAATTGATCTGCTTTGCATCGGCTGGATTCGATTTCCTGTAGAGTTCAACCTATAAAATGTTAGGCTCAGGGGTGTTTGAACCCCCAAAACCCCCCCTTAAATCCGCCACTGTCTGCTTTTAAAGAAATAAACATTTTACTCTGCCACTCTGGTATTTATGAGAAGTAGAGGTTTAACTTTAAATCATTTCCTACTGTTTCTGAGGCTTGTTGCTGGTTCGGAACTATATTTTCTTTATGTGGCGGGGCATTCACCACGCTGCCGCATGACCCCCAATCTGGAGAGCCAGGTCTTTAATTGACCTCCACACTCAGAGAAAAACACCGTGTAAATAATTGACAAGGCTCCTGTTAATTTTACAGGGCACAAAACTTCATATAAAAAAAATTGATTTGAACAAATTTACAGGATTGTTTTTAACACTGCGCATATTTTTAAATTAACCCTGGCGCACTGCCTCAATTTTTAAAAAGGTTACCTGATAAACGAATGAAGATCATGTTCTATTAACACTAGCATAATGTTACTCTTCTGTTATTTTCCCCTAACCTGATCGCAGTGTAAATCTTACACTATTATAAGCTTATAAATGTCTTCTTCAAAATTTACAGTTGTCTTTTTTTTCCCCTAACACTATCGCAGTGTTGATATTACGCTGTTAATAAACATTACTAACAAGATCATCATTTTAACCCTAATAATTTACCGTTATCCTTATTTTCCTTAACCTTTTTTCAGTGTTAGTCCACTAAAAAGAAACCGATTACCCTGTTACTATAAAAATTTAACCGTATCTAGTTGCCATCGCCTTTCCTTTAATATTTAAATCGTCGTATATCGTTTATTCTCGGTCGTTGTTTTCTGATGTGCTGTTGTGTTTATTGTGCTTATTGTGCTTATTGTGTTTGTTTGTGAATTTTAATTATTATTTGTTCATTTGGTGTTACGATCTGAAAAATAATTGTTTTAAAATGGAAAAGGACGAGGAATATATCCTCGAGATTTTAGATTTGGTTGAAAGGGAATCAACACCAAATAATGTTACTGAAATAAATATGCGAGACATTATTTGCTCCAACATGGGCTTTGAAGAGGAAGTTTTCACTAAATTAAATGGTAAGTAGATACTTTTATAAAAGTTTGTACGAGAATCCCACCAACATTAATTTCAATTTCAGACTGCGGAATGGATGTCGAGAGCTTAAGTTTAATAAACGATGACGACATAAACGTTTTGTTTCCTGCCACGAACATGGGCTTGCGGGTGAAGTTCAAAGCTCGTCTCGCTAAATGGAGACAAAACGAAGTAAGTTTGGCACAGCACGTATGTAAACATACAACACTTTATTAATATCTATTCTTAAAACAATTAGGCAGATGAAACGCAGTCAAGAACGAGCTGTTCGGGTTCATTGTCGTCATTAAGCTTCCTCGCCTCGTCGCCGCCGCCGCCACCGACTGGTCTAAAACCAACATTATTTTCAATACTCGGAGAGACTCCAAGAGGTCAGGAGATCCTGACCTATTTTCAGACTCACTCAATCTTGAGGGATGATCATCGCCATTCTTTGATATATCTTGTCACAGAGAATTTTTCATCGAAAAATGTGGCCATGAAAATGGTAGACATCGTAAGATTTAGTGAGGAAATTGTTGCATTGTTTCCCTCTGAAGACATGGTAAGTTTTGTTACAATTCTAGAAATAGAATTTAATTTCTTTTTTCCTTAAACATTTTACCTAATTCTAGAAATATTACTACAATTTCCGTGGCAAAGGTTTAAATCCTGTCGGAAAATTGTACGACAAAGCTACAAACGCCCGAAGAAAAATCAGAAAAAGAAAATCTTTCGAGGAACCACTACCAGCAGTATCTGAACTTGAAAATGCACCTACTCCAAGTAAGCATTGTACAAAGTTTGATTTAATTTGTCCAATTTAAGTCATTTAAGATCGACTAAAGTCTTCTTTTTTGTAATAATTATAATACTTTTTTTTCTGTTTTATAGGTGTTGATGAGATGGAGCTTAAAACATGGTTAGTACACAACATGGAGCCTTGGGATGAGGTTTCAGACAAGTGGAAAAGGACTTACAACTTGCGGAGAACTGAAATTCTCAGCAAGGATGTAAACATCCTTCTTAACTGGCCTTTATTTAGAAACTCGATGGGTTATTCTCTGGTAAGAATGTTTTATTACAATTTTTTATCGTTAATTTAAATAAATATTTTAAATCTAGATTGATATGGATTTTGCCCAACTCTATCCGGGTAAAAATCAAAATCTCTTCCAAAAATGGATTCTTTTTGAGGAAGCAATCATTCCTTACTTTAAGGAAAAAGTTAGGGACGTGGATTCAAAAAATTTGCTAAAAAAACTTGAAGGCAATTTATCAGCTGGTGAGTTAAAATTATTATCTTGAGTAATTTTATCTAAATATATAATACCATGCTATGATTATTGTTATTTAATATTTCTTGGCACTAAATCACAATTTTCTGTTTACATTGTTAGATTCGAAAAGCTGTGTTTTGTCTCTTTTGCTTCACGCCGTTATTAAGCCAACGTTTGTTACAGTTGGCGGCACTTCAGCTGCGAGAAAAAGGGTTAAATGGAAGCCTTCCATTTGCGACGCTCAAGCAGCAACTATTTTACACTGTTCATCAATCAATGATTATCATCGGGAATATGACGCTCTAAAACAGAAATCTATAGAAAGAAACTCCACCATACAGCCCATGCTATTAGTCATCGGTTCAGAATTAACATCCTTGGAAGATTTTTACGTCCTTCACGACGAAGTTTTGTATAAGGTACCTACTTTTATTAAATCTTTAGATATACTCTTTAAACTTTTTTACGTCCTTAATTTAAAATATCCTTCAGAAGCAAAAGGTTTCTATGAGTTCCTTGAATGTTATTTTTTTCAAATCGCAGTTTCCTCAAACCCTAATGTTATTCACATGGTCAATTATTTAAATAATAACAAACTTTAATTTAATAATGGTATTCATATGTTTCCTTTGTAGCTTTAATGCTGTAAATTCAAAAGCCTTAATTTCTCATTTAAAATCTTTTCATGTAATTACAAAAAATTCAAGGTTCACTTGTAATGTTCCAGGCTGTGGTCAATTTTTTACAAACATTTATCCTTTTAAAAATCATTTAGAGAGAGTACATACTAAAAGTTATAATCAAACAGTTGCAGTTAACCAACAAAATATTTTGAATGAGCCTTCTTGTAGCCATAGCCATATTCCTGATTCTGTTCAATCTACAGAGAAAACAAATTCTCCTTTACAAACCGAAGAAAACTCTTCAATTCATTTAACTCTATCAGATTTTTCAAATTTTAATTTCAATCACTTCATATTATCCTTACATAACAAAAATAATTTTAACCGAAGCGACGTTTTTTCTTTAGTAAAAGATATTAATGATATTATCCTGAAACCGATTCATGAATATATAATAAAATCTATTTCGCCACTAATAGAGGACGTTAATAATAGATCTCTTGTCGAAAATAATGTTCAAAAATGTTTTTCTATATTAGAAAAAGCTCAGACAGAATACCGTTTTCTAAAAACTTTAGAAGAAGCAAATATTTATAAGAGTCCTATTTCATACATTATTAGCAATGAGGTTTCTGAAGTTGTCATCAATAATAAACCTTCCTTAGATTCAAATAAGGTAACTGGAGTTTTGATGAATATAAAATTTCAATTCCAAACGTTTTTTGAAACAAATGAAAATTTGAATGTCACATTAAAATATATGAAAAGCTTAGAAGAGAATAGTGGGAGCTATAAGAACTTATTGAATGGTGATATTTGGAAGAAAAAAGTGGTTGGTTTTGAAGATAAGCTCGTCATTCCTTTCGTTCTATATTTCGACGAGTTTGGAATCGATAACCCTCTAGGATCCCATGCCTCCGAGCAAACAGTTTGTGGATTGTATTACAATTTTCCAAGTATTCCGCAACATCACCTTTCAAAATTAGAAAATATATTTGTTGCTGGTTTTTTTAAGTCAAAAGATCGTAAGGAGTTTGGTAATATTTATGCCCTTGAGCCCTTGATAAACGTATTCACTTCACTTGAAAAAGAAGGTATGCTTATAAAAACGAAAGAAGGAGACTTTCAGGTATATTTCGTTTTGGCCTTTATAACAGGTGATAATTTAGGATTAAATTCCATTCTTGGATTTTCCTCAAGTTTTAATGCTAATTTCTTCTGCCGCACCTGCAAAAGACATAAAAATGATATGCAAGTGGATACTATCGAATATCCCGAATTTTTACGAAGTTTTCAAAATTATACTTCCGATTGTGTCATAAACGATGATAAATTAACAGGCATAAGAGAACTTTGCGTTTTTAACAAAATTGATAGTTTCCATGTCGTTGATAATTTCTATTTTGATTTGATGCACGATCTGTTTGAAGGAGTGTGCAGATATGACATTTCAGGAATTCTGTTACATTTTTTGGAAAAGAAAAAAATATTTTCACTCGATACTTTGAACTATCGAAAGCAAATGCTTAGGTATGGTGAAACAGAGATTGGCAATATTTCTCCGCCTTTCGCTATTAATAATATTAAAAATGGGAACTTTCGAATGACCGCAAGAGATATGATGACTTTTGTTCATCATATGCCTTTCATAATAGGAGATTTAGTACCTGAGGGTGATGAAGTATGGAATTTTTTTTTGCTTCTTCTGCAAATAATTGATATTTCTATGATGAATGAAATAGATCACATTTCCTTAAACAGGTTACAGTCCTTAATTCAAAATCATAATCATTCATACACGACATATAGTACATATATTTGTTAATCGACTTTAATATTTTCTAATATTTAAATAAAACACCGAGAGCTGAGCTGATGACCGCACCGTTTCGCATCCAATTTGAAAACTGTCTTTATTTTCATATTTTAAACAAGAAGGAGAAGATAAAAGGAAAAGAGAATAGCGTTTGTACAATGGAAGTAGGGGTAAAGTCTATAAATAGCATAAGCAGAAATAACGATCTGTTGTACATATGTATATTTTGAAATGACAATCGGTTTATGTTATTGTATCAGTAAGAGTAATTGTGTTAGGAACTAAAATACAGAAAGATATTATACAACGACAATAGGATAGCATGCAGTATCTCACACAGTAGTAACTACTACAATTCGGCCATCCTGACCTTTGAGATCACCTGATCTTTATCTATTTTTTACAATTTTTCTTTCTTTTATCAATTTTTCTAAGCCACGGTTTCATATTGCCGACCGCACACACTCCTTGGTAGGGTAACCTTGTTTGTTGGAAATTTTCAACATCTCTAAGTACGTATCTATCGTTTCGCAATACTTTCGTAACCTCGTAAGGTCCCCGGAACTTTGGTATCAGTTTCTTAGACGCGCCAGGATGTGAATCGAAATTTTTAACCATGACAAAATCGCCAGCTTTATAAACGTTTGGTTTGCATCTTTTTCTATCTACATATTGTTTGTTATATGCCTGAGTGTTTTTTTGTTCTTCTATTGCTTTTTGTCTTACCTTCTTAAGATCCCGTTTCTCTCCTAATCTTTCTATTTCTATCAATTTATCCTTGAGTTCGTCTGAACACTTTCCTTTTTGGTCTACTCCAAACAGCATTACACTAGGGTGTTGCTTAATCGTTCGATTCACCGTATTATTAAAAGTATGTTCTACCTTGTCTAAGACATAATCCCAAAACAATCCCTCTTCCGGTTTCACTAACTTAGCCAACATAGGCCCTAAACTCCTATTTACTCTTTCAACCTGACCGTTCGCTTGAGGCGATCCCGTTGCAACTTTGACATGTCTAACATTCCTAGCTATCAAAAATTCTTTAAACTCAGTTGAAGTGAAACAGCTCCCTCTATCTGACACTATACATTTCGGTACGCTATATGCTCTAAAGTAGTCTTCTAGTGCTCTAACAACCTCTTTGGTATTCGTCGTCTTTGTTGAATACAACCTTACGAACTTAGTAAAAGCATCAACAACCACTAACACATGTTTTTTGACAGACCTAGAATTGTCTACCGGTCCATAATGATCTATGTGTATGACTTCAAACGGTATCTTCCCTTTTGGGATGTTGTGAAGGAAACCCTCCTCTTTACCTTGTTTGGCTGAATAAACTATACACTTTAAGCAATTTTTTATATGCGATCCTATTTTCTCTCTCATATTGGGGAACCAATAACTTTTCGAAATTAACTCACAGGTTTTGTCTGTACCTACATGACCCATTTCATCATGGTATTTGTATAAAACATGATCAATCATGTCTTCGGGTACTAAAAACACGATGGTACCATCATTCTTCTTTTTATACACCACTCCGTTTCTCATCTCATACGATTTACTTTCAGTCTCCTCTAACATTTGCTTAATCTTAACAATTTTACTATCTTTGTTTTGACATATTATCAAGTTTTCTTCGAACGTATTTGTTTCTATTGTCAACACATTCGTTGACCTACTTAACGCGTCTACATGTTGCATTCGACTTCCTGCTCGATGTTCTAACACCATTTCATAATTTTGTAACTCTAACGCCCACCTGGAGATTCTTGGATTGAGTTCTTTCCTCTTCCTCAACCTCTTGCTGTTCATCATTGGACTCGTTTTCTTCTTCACCGTCGTCGGCTTCTTCGTCGTTGTCGTCAAGCAAGTTTTTTTCTTCATTTGCCGTTCGTTTTGGTGGAGGCAAACCGCGTTGTTCTACTGGTATCTCGTTCAAACGCACAGCTAAAGTTGGTTTCGTACCAGCGCTTGATTTGCCTAAGCGCTGTAACCACTCGCGCAGCTGGGCAGCTGTGTATTCAGACACATCGATCATTTGTTCCATTTTCTTTTTCTTTTTTTTTTTTGAATTTATTTGCACACCGCGCACGACAAAGGTATAGCAAATATCAAGATGAGAGAAAAAAAAACAAGAATTTAGAAAGGAGGGAAAAAAATTTATGGCTTTGCTTGTGTGTCACACAACAAAATAAAACATCAAATTGACTCGAGTTTGTTTTTTTTCGCGAGGAGAACAGCGTCACTTTAATTAAAACTGGGATGAACTATTTTATTAGAAACTTTACTTGGATTTACTAATCCCACTTCTGAATAATTTATAGTACATATATTTGTTAATCGACTTTAATATTTTCTAATATTTAAATAAAACACCGAGAGCTGAGCTGATGACCGCACCGTTTCGCATCCAATTTGAAAACTGTCTTTATTTTCATATTTTAAACAAGAAGGAGAAGATAAAAGGAAAAGAGAATAGCGTTTGTACAATGGAAGTAGGGGTAAAGTCTATAAATAGCATAAGCAGAAATAACGATCTGTTGTACATATGTATATTTTGAAATGACAATCGGTTTATGTTATTGTATCAGTAAGAGTAATTGTGTTAGGAACTAAAATACAGAAAGATATTATACAACGACAATAGGATAGCATGCAGTATCTCACACAGTAGTAACTACTACAGACATTATTTCATAAGCACTTAAAACCAAAGTTTCATTTTTTAGTTCACTACGTCTCTTCTATTAAAAAATGTGGACCTCTCAAAAATTTGTGGTGCATGAGATTTGAGGCAACACATAAAATTTTTAAGGAATACGCACGTTCAATGAATTCACGCTTGAATGTTCCATGGAGCTTAGCTATAAAAGCTGCTTTAAAATATGCATACAACTTAAGTTCTCAAAATTTCTTTCAATCCACCTTATTGACCAATAAGAATGATTTACTTTCAAGCAGTACCATTTTTAAATATAGCGATTTTTTTCAAACTGAATTTAATTTAAAAGAATTTCAATTTTATAAAAAAATTACATTCAAGGGAACTCAATATAAAAAAGGATATTTTTTAATTTCAAAAAAAATGATATTTGCTTATACGAAATCGAAGACATACTTGTGAAGTCAACCAACATTAATTTTATTTGTTTTGAACAAAAAATTCAATATTTTAATGCACACTACCAAGCATATGTAATTGGAGAAATCATAAAAGTTCATACTTGCTTAAATATAAATGAATTCATATCACCCCCACTTCATGTTCATGATTGTAATAATGTAAGACTTTTAAGATTAAAATCATTTAAAAAAAAAACAAAAAATAAAAAAAATAGCTTAAGAATGTAAATAAATAATTATAAAGTATTTAAATCAATAATTAATTGAATATAAATTAATTAAATATAAATTTAAATTGATTTTTAATTTCGTTTTGTTTTGGGAACAAAAATTTGTAGATTAATTTGGTGAGTATTGTCCAAAGAGCTGGACATATTTCTTTAACATGGTCGTAAGCTCAATTTGAAATTGGTCGTGTTGGTTCAACAGGTGAGTCCTGTTAACAATTGGTGAGTATTGTCAATTTAACACTGTACCTTTCAACCAGGTACAACTGAACATATTCATTTTTAAACCGATAATGGTGCTAATTTAACAGGGATATTAATGTCAATATAACACGGTCACCGTGTAATTTATCGGAGTTTTACTTTAACATTCAATAGTGTTAATTTAAAGGTTCGTATAGGTTTCAATTAACATGATTTTAGGAACATGAACCATGATGATAATGTTAATAATACAAGGTGAGAAACAGTTTTATCATGTAAATTTAACACAATATAATGTTATTAAAAAAAAACTAAAATCCTATTAAGATCATGTATCGTGTTAACATTTTAACCTGAACAATCTGTTTGAAAAATAATAACATGATAAAATGTAAGATTCTGTTTGTTTTTACATTATTTTTTCTCTGAGTGCAAAGACAGAGAGCCCGCCGAGCCGACTTTATATGCGTCGGCTCGGCGGGCTCTCTGTCTTTAGAGGTCAATTAAAGACCTGGCTCTCCAGATTGGGGGTCATGCGGCGGCGTCTACTACGATGACCTATGCATAAGGTATCCACTTAGTTGTTTATCCTGAGTGGAAACGTAAAAAAAGGAGGATGCGTACTCCCTTCCCCTTTCTCTCCTTGCAACCGCCAACAACTTCTACCTAGAGTAGGAACACAATCAAAATCATTTCCCTTCCCTTACCTACTTTCTAAATGCAATTGCAGCCCATATTTAAACTGGATTTGATTGAGTGAAATTTCGGCTTGCATTTTATTTTTTTTTTATTGTAGTAGTTTTTGTCAAAGTTCCGTTATTGTTTTATTTTGTTTTCACTTTTATGAGCACAGTCATTTCAGTACCTTCCGTACATCAGTTTGGATTAACATATTATTCAACTCCTGACAGCTGGGATTATGCTGTCCAAATGGTTACATACAACCAACGGGTTAATAAATTCAACTGACGAAGTTCAACACCTTTAGAGAAAACAAGCAACAGAAAACTAACTTTTAGTTTTTGGATAACTGACATTTTGTCTCGTTGACACTTGACAGCTGTCCACCAAAATTAACATTCATGAGTTTTGTTTTTGTTGCAGTATTAGTCGTGATTGTGTTTAATAAAATAAAGAATTATGAAGGATGCAGTGAAGTATTGTTACAATGTAAATACTGTCTCTTTTTTGATAAAAAAAAATTCAAAATGAAAGCTTTTAACTAATCTTTATGAACGTTATAAAATGGGATGACTTTTTAGTCGATAAGTTCTACTTGCGATAAAATATGTAGCAAATTTCCATTTCCATAGCAGATAGGTATTGATCTTTTGAAAAAAACAAGTATGGGTTTGATCAAAGGAAGGAATGTATTAATTGTCTCTCTGTTTGAACAGCATATACAGGCTCAACCACTGAACTGTCTATTGACGTCAATTTGGAAATTTATGGTTAGGTTTTAGGTATGAGAACCACTTGCTCAAAAGAAAGAAAAAGGCCTACCAATAAATTAACAAATTCGGAGCTTTTATAGAAAAGTCAAAAAGAAGAAAACGGCCGGCACGGAGTATGCATTGATAAGGAAGGTACTGCAATAAATAAGACGCAGTTAATTCTAAAATCTGGAGGCATGGATTCAACCAGCTGCGAAGAACCATGGCCATGAAGTTGTCAATCTTGCTAACGATCAGTCACGTAGGTCCATCTGGTTGAAGACCAGAATGAGATCATAGCATCCATCACTACATTGAAGTCGTACCAAACGGTGATGACAGTCTACAGGAGCTGATCTGGTAAGAAGCATGCACCAACTCGTTACCGAAATTTGGTCGGATGAAAGCAGGTCCGACGAGTGGAACTCAAGAACCATCTACCCGATTCATAAGAAAAGTAATCTTTTAATCATCGCCTACAAGCCCTTGTCAAGCGTAACAGGCAAACTCATTGGCCGCTACCAGTGTGACTTCAGACCTGGAAAATCTACCATCGACATCGATGCAAACCATCTTTTCCATTACAAAGCAGACTATGATAGTGTAAACAGAACGAACTATACATTGCCATGTCTAGATTTAGTATCCCTGCCAATCTGATAAGACCTATCAGGCTAAGGCTGCTTCAAAATTAAAGAAGACACAACCGAAACCCCCGAAACCACAAGAGGACTTCCACAAGGTGATGCGCCGTCATATTAATTAATTTATTTTATCCTGTTTTTTGTTTTTTGGACTAAGCAAGCAATTCTGGCCCTATATTGCGAACTATCATGGAGACCGCCTACAAATAACTAACGCTTCACTAAGCGATGAGCTTGTCTGAAAACACAGTTTTCTGAGTTTAAGATGCTTTAGAAATTCGGTATTTTTGTAGTGCTCATATGAAAGCATGTAACACTTCATTACAAAACGTTGCCAATTTCTTCAAGGATTCACTTTACACATTTGTTAGTACCTACTTGTGAACATTCTTTTACATTTCAACGATTCCATCACCTGATTTCTTGAGCGTTATACAGCTTTTCAGCTCAAAAGTCGGAAGAAAGAAATCAATTCACAAATTGGAAAAAAAAGCTTTTTGTTGAATGGAAATTGCGTTTTCCGTCGGCTGTTTTGGTCACTGTAGTTTTTTCAAAGAAACAAAAAGTTGAAACTTTGGTTTTCCCGACGTTTCGGCAAGGGTTGTTGCCTTCCTCAGGGGAACTTTTATTACATAAAAAATAGGAAAAGAGAATACAATAATGTGCACAACCATTTGTTTAACAAAAGACTTACTTTAACAGAGTTAAAAAATAATTTAATAAAAAATGCGAATTGCACTTCGTTAAGCGAAGATGAATTATTGTCAACTATTAAATTTATGAAAAAGAAGATAAAATTAGGATGAAACGAGAGAACAAAATACAGATGAGATGTTTTGGGTGTCCTGTTTCCGATTCATGTTGTTCTTGTTGCTTAAAATGTGAAGCGTTTCAAGCGTATATCGTTTAGAGCTGTGTGTTTCGGTTTGAAGAATTTGTACGTCGTCGAAGTTGGGAGTGTGTCCAAATTCAATGGCATGAGAAGCTAAGGCTGTTTTTGCTGGATTTTTGGCTTTGATGTCTGATTTGTGGTTTGAAATCCGTTGTCGTAAGAGTTGTTTGGTGGTTCCAATATAGCATAAATTGCAAGGTTCTTCTGCCTTACCTTTGCAATTAATTTTGTAGATAACATCCGAACATTTTTCCTTTTCCGTCTTTACTTTTAGTTTGGTGAAAACATGTCTGAGTGTTTGGTTGGGTTTGAATGCTAAACGAACGTTTTTAATGTTCTTATTGACTATTTCTTTGAAGTTGTCCGTTAAAATGGGAATGTAAACTATACTATTGAAAAATCCATTCTGTGTACATTCAATTTGTTCTTTCTTTTTATTATTATATTTGTGTCTCTGAATTAATCCTCGGATAGTCGAGTTTGGAAAGCTGTTGTCAGTAAGAATTTTTGTGATTTTGATTTCATTTCTGGGATGAAACTGTTTATCACTTATTGTGAAAACTTTTTTAATTAAGTTCGAAGCTGTGTTCATTATTATGTGTTTGGGGTGGTTTGAGCGGAAGTTGATCAATCGTCCTGAAGATGTTTCTTTTTGGAACCAATCGAAAGAGAGGTGGTTGTCAACTCGGAAAATTTTGACATCTAAAAATG